>LOJH01015869.1:18859-33448 GCA_001685095.1 Ellobius talpinus | reverse complement strand
AGAGAGAGAGAGAGAGAGAGAGAGAGAGAGAGAGAGAGAGAGAGAGAGATAAAGGTGAAAGCAAATATTATTCTAAGGACAGCCTGGACAGTGGATGCCACATGCAGAGTATTGTGCCAGGTGCTGAGATGAACTCAGTTACTCCACTCTTCTGATTGACATCTGTAAGAGGAAAGTGACAAGAAGACCAAGAGGTGGAAGGGACACACAAGGAGAGATCAGTGGTTCCCACAAGGAATCATTGGTGGGGCACCCATCACCAACAGTCAGAGCAGGACTTGTGAGGTCTCCAGTGAATTGCCAGCCTGTGCACCACCACGACCCGCCCTTTCGTTTGACGCTTCACATACAAGTGTGTTTCCTTGGGTTCCCAAATGTCTCCTGGAGACATCCACAGATCACCCCCCCCACTTCCTGTCTACCCAAGTGCGGTTGCTGAGCCAGCACCAGGACCTGTCTTAGTGTGTTGGCAGATGACAATTCCACATATAGCAGGGACATCTAGGAGGGTAGGGGAGGCCAGAGAACAGAAACCAAAACACTTAGTTGGGAGCAGTAACTTCCAATGTTCTTGGTTCCTAATGACCTGTTTTACATTCTATGAATCACTAGAAGAAGGTGCTCAGAGGCTCTAGACAGGGACAAAAGGGAGCCTAGAGGTCTGTTTGAGGGTCCGTGAGGGGTCAAGCTCTGCTGGTGGAGTGTGATGGGAAATAAATGTGTTACACCTGACCTAAACAGCAACACCTGCCCCCTCTCCTCTCCCTTTTTTGCCTTCCAACAACATGAAGAGTAGAAAACTCTAGAAGGTACTGACAGTGGAAACAGCCTGAGTCCCTGAATGGTTGCACAGAGCAGAGAACCTCCTGCGCGCATGCACGCATGCACACACACATACACACAACAACACATGCTTCTTTCTCCGTGACTGTGAAGCAATGTGAAATAACCTTCCATTGGGTTCAGACATGGAAGCTGGGTTTTGTCTTTGACAAGAGCTAACATTTACCGTTCTGACTAATGTGGCATTTGAACTGTTGTTACTGCAGAAGAAAACCCTCCCAACGCTTTTAGCATCTTTTAGCTCCCCTGCCTCAGTCTATTTGTGATACATCAACACAAGAACATGCAAATTTTAAAGCTAAATCGTCGATGCATGTCAACCCACATCCAAGCTACTCCCTGTCAGTGCTCCAGAGGACATAGCAAGAGAAGGTGGGAGGACCTGGGCATGTGATGAGAACAAAATGCTAGGAATGACAGAACCTTGGCATCTAAAGAAGATCTCAAAGACCAAGTTCAGAACTGTTGGAAATAGTGCGTGGTTGTACTTCTGAGTTAGAACACTCACCTGTTCGGAGCAGAACACAGGGAGCATTGTTAGAGCTACACAAACCCCACTCTAAGAAAGCAATAGAACTAAGTGATGCCAAGGAGAGAGGTGCCTGGGCAGGAAGGCACCAGCCAGGCAGAGCCACCAAGGGAGCAGGAGAATTTGTACCTCTTTTTTGGAGCTAAGTTGAATCCATGTAGCCACAGCCCCACACCTGCTATGATGAGGACCCCGAGTCATCCCTCAGAGAGAAAGAAATTCATCTTGGAAGCCTTTATGATGAGAAAGACTTTGCTGACACCCCAAGCACATTCCAGAACTTCTCAGGGTACAGGAAAACATAGAGGCGTCCATTTCACCTGACCTCTCAACACTGGCAGACACTGAGGTCACTCGGGGCATTTGTGCTGAGTGAGGAAGACACTGCAAGAGAAGGAGTGCTTGGGTAAGGGTGGTGAGCAGAAGGGGGAGAGGTGAAGGAGAGAAGGGGTGCTTGGAATGCATCATCACAGAGTAGAGATCTGTACAGAGAGATAGGGGAGACCGTGCTGGAGAAAGGCAGCTTTCGGGGAGGCAGGCTCCAGCCCACAGTACCCACAGAAGGCTCTTGATCACAGCCTTGGGGGCGGCTACTTGTGGTCCCTGCTGTCGGGTAGCACTGTAAATGCCAACGAGTGTTCCTAGTATAGGGCCCTGAGCCCAGCAGCAGTAGAGAGGGACTGGGTGAGTCAGGCTTCTCCAGTTCAGAGAAAGATCAAGACTGTGGAATGCCTGATCCTCAGGCAAGGGTGGTAAGAATAATTGCACCTCCTATTATGCATGACTGCAATGCACGTGAAATCAGTACAGCTAGGCTTGCATGTCTGTGGGTCTGTATCCTTTGGTTCCACTCCCCCATGGCCTCAAATATGGAAACACTGCATCTATACTAATGTGTGCAAACATTTTTCTTTCATTTCCTACAATACAGTAGAGAAGTCCAGATATATATTTCCATTGCTTTAGGCACTCTAAGTCACTAAAGGTGAAAAAGCATGGAGCAGATGTGTGTAGGCTCCGTACAAATGTACCATTCCATGCAATGGACTTGAACACCCACAGATTTGGCTATTTGTGGGAGGGTGCTAGAAACAATGCTTTTCAAATATCAAGGGCTGGCTGCACATGCAAGGGGCATGCTAGAACCTTGAGATACCAAATGGTGAGAAAATACCTTTGAAAGTGTGCCTTGGGGGTCTTGGGAGATGGCTCAATAGGGAAGGTACTTACTGTGCAAATATAAAAACCTGAGTTCAGATCACCAACATCCGCATAAGAAGCTACGCATGGTGATGCATGCCTATAATCCTAATGTTGATGAGGCAGAGACAGGAGAATCCCTGGAGCTCCCTGGTCACCTAGTATGACTGAATCAGTAAGCTACAGGTTCAATGAGAGACCATGACTCAAAGAGTAAGGTGGAATACAATTGAGAAAGATGCTCAGCCCTGATATCTAGCCTCCACAGGTTCACACACTCACACACACATATGAAAAGAGTGTGTCTTGATGCACAATGTCTGCTAAGCCCCTGACACACAGAAGTCACTAGAATATAAACACCTGTTGTAAGGAGAGCGGGCCCTTTGTCCCAGCCGCCTGGCTAGTTTATACCCAAAATAATCACACAGAAATTGTATTAATTAAATTACTGCCTGGCCCATTAGCTCTAATTTCCCATTGGCCAACTCATATCTTAATTCAACCCATTTCTACCAATTTGTGTAATACCACAAGGTCGTGGCTTAATGGGAAAGATTCTAACCAGCGTCAGTCTCAGGCAGGAGCTTCATGGTGTCTATCTGTCTGCCTTCTTCCTCCCAGCATTCAGTTCTCTTTTCCATGCCTACCTAAGTTCTTCCCTATCAAAAGGCNTATTAATTAAATTACTGCCTGGCCCATTAGCTCTAATTTCCCATTGGCCAACTCATATCTTAATTCAACCCATTTCTACCAATTTGTGTAATACCACAAGGTCGTGGCTTAATGGGAAAGATTCTAACCAGCGTCAGTCTCAGGCAGGAGCTTCATGGTGTCTATCTGTCTGCCTTCTTCCTCCCAGCATTCAGTTCTCTTTTCCATGCCTACCTAAGTTCTTCCCTATCAAAAGGCCAAGGCAGTTTCTTTATTCAACCAAGGATAGCAACACATAGATAGAAGAACCTCCTACAACAAACACCAATGGAGACATGGAAAAGACATGGTAGCAAACTATCTCCAAAGCACCGCAATCTTTGGTTCACCAGCAAAAGGCCTTTAGACTTCCTCCCCTCCATTATGAAAGAAAACAGAACATCTAAGAAACATGAACTTAAATACAAACAACAGAAGGCAAGCGATGGCACAAGTCCTGATTCCTTGCCTCAACTGTGAGGTCCACGGTATGTGGCTTCTGGTCCAAGCTCCTGTCTCTCTACTCTCACCCTACTGCTCCAGCTACACATCATCTTGAGAACAGTGCTGGGTCCTGATCAAGACCTTTGCTCTTGCTAGGCACCCCACCAGGGGGTTCTTCCTTTCTCCAGCTTTGGCATGGCTTGCTTGCACTAATCTCTGCTAACTTAAGCTGCAGAGAGAGTTGACTCACCATGACCAGCAGGCCAGTGACTCCCATTTCCACATCACTTGTTTTGTTGCCACTTTGTTCATGATGCCTTTACGAGTACCATGCACTACGTCACGTGCTCAATATTAACATTACATCGTTCATATTTGCTCACAATAGATGGTGTCTTTACTTGCCTGTTGACTGAGGTATGCTGTGTCAGGTACATACTGGATTTTGAAGAAAGCATAAAAAGGAGTGTACAGAACTGGTAATCTTCATATTGAGAACATTTAGAAGAAGGGATATCACTTCTCAGCCTTTGGGGAAAATTTTACCTCTATATTGGGCTAGACAACAATTTTCAAAATGATTTTGTTTTTATTATGTGAAGGGGTGTTTTGCTTGCACTATGTGTATGCACCACATAATACATGCTTGGTGTCAGAGGAGTCCAACAAAGGCATCAGAGCCCCTGGAACTAGAGTTACAGATAGTTATGAGCCACCATGTTGTGCCTAGGTCTTTGGCATAAGCAATCCGTGATCTTAACTATCAAGCTATCTCTCCAGCCCTCATATTTTTAAAAATTAAAATTGATCGCATTTGTTTCTTTTGAATAGTGTCTCTGTTAGCCTATTTCCAGTCCCACCTGTGGTCTAGTTTCACTGGACAGTGGGAATCTAGGTCAGATTTCCTTCAGAGCAGGGGTGGTGGCTGCCTTGTCCCTAACACCCACCAGAGTGCCTGGTACACGGAGCAGACGAGCACACAGATGCTAAATCGGGCTCTGTTTTATTGAAAACTTAGCAATATTCACTCTGTATCTGTGTCTGTCTCTTTCTCTTTCCCTCCCTCCCTCCTTCCTTCCCTTCCTGGTGACATCATTGTTGTTTAAGATCCTGCCACCCTCCCTTATCAACTTACTTCAGCCTGCTTTTACTTACATGCTTTTTCAATAGATATTAAACATGTTTGCCCTGTCATCTGAGAACCTTAATTATCTTCTAAAATAGTTACAGTCTTTTAAGTGGCCCATTGTGTTCATCTGTTTTTCAATGCTATAATGAACTAAAAGCGGTCTCAGTTATTTAGCTCACAGTTTTGCAGGGATGCCTACATCTGCTCAGCTCCAGGGCCCTTGTGCCACAGCACACCAATGTGTACTGGTGGCACACACTGGTGGGAGGGTGGGCAGGAGGACCCCTCCCAGAGCACAAAGGGAGCTCCCAATCTCTTCTCAGGGCAGTGTCCCCAGCTGAACTAAGGACTCCTCCAGAGCAGCACCTGGGAAGCTCAACACCACAGTGAAGACCAGGCCTCCAACACACGGACCCACAAGGGACAGGTAACGTTCTGGTCAGGGAACTCATCTTGTTGATACACTGGTTAATCAAATTAATGAGAGACTGCTTGAAAAAGAACAGGAAAGCAGCACAAAGATGAACAGGTGAGCAGAAACTTGAGCGCTATAGGCCTCATAGGCAGCAATATGGCGCCAGTCATGGGCCCTTTCTCCTGATTAGCCCAGACCAGTCCCACGAGGGTATCAAGCTGCGACAGTAGACATACCTGTGAAAGAGGAGGCAGTGTCCAAATACTTTGCCTAGCAGTCTAGTGGCAGCCTGTATGCTGGAGTCTGTGCACAGGTGAGGACTAGACAGACAGGACGGGCCATGCAACACAGCTGTTCTACATGGTTTATCTTGAATTCTTGGTCACTGCTCTCCATTAAGATTTAAAGCCTCTAACTGGGGTGGGGGTGGGGGGACTGGACAGTGGAATTCTCCTGAGAGTAATTTTATGATTTTTCTCTACAGAAGACACAGGCTAGAAAGGTGATTCAAGAACCCCCTCTAAATATGCCAAATGGGTAAAGATCCTACATCAAGCAATGTCTCCTGAGGGTGAGTCCCCTGCTCGACAGGGTATCTCCCATGTGAATCAGCTCCGAGACTCACACACTGCACATCCAAGCCTAACATTGTATTTTCAGAGGGCGGAAGAAATAAGGTTTAGTACCAGAATTCCTACAACCAGGTACCTCCGGGGAGATACTGTGGCCGGAGTGCTGTTTGATTCAAAATAAAAGCCAAGTATGAGACCCACGAGCACAGATTATCCCCCTCTAAGAGCCCTTATACTCTGCAGCACCACAGAGCAGGAAAATGCCCCCTTACTTTCTTTGTTAGCTTTGACCATGCCTGGGCATTCTCTAGAAACGGCTTGTTCTGTAGCCTGGGTCAGCAGCTTGGAGCTGAAAGGAAGCAGCCTGAGCATAAGGTTTGATTTAAATTCTGCAGTCAGTGCAGTACCAGGGCACGGGAACCCACTGGCAGGACTGGTGCTATGGGGATCTGACGAAGCTGCAGTGCAAGTTTCCAAGTGAATGTACAATTAGCCCCTGGCTTATAAATATTCTAACAGTAAAATTGTGTTTGTTGAGTTTCTGTAGACGGAATGGGTGTGCTAGGCTTAAGTGGAGTCTGAGCAAAGGAAGAAACTTTAAAGAGTGAGGGTTTACATGGGTCCACATTTGTTATCTGCACTCATTCATCCAGTTCATCAAAATCCATTTGTGTCTTATAAAGTCAGTGTTGGGGTTACAGAAATAATACTGTATGAAGCCTAGTCTAGTCTGAGAGTCGGCAGCATGTGAGCGAAAGATTAGGGTGACACATAGTGACCACTAGCAGACAGTTGGAAGCTTTACTGTGCACTCAAGGAGGAAAGAATAATGACTCCTACCCAGCAAGGAGCAGGTCAAGGAAGGCTCCTCAAGTCAGGGATGTTCTAGTGGGCAGTTCAAAGGTGAGTGAGAGGTTACTGAGCAGCGGAGGGGAAGGGAAAGTCATGCAGAAAAAAGGAAGAGCTTGTAGCAACACTTGGGTGGAAACGCAGGCTGATTTTGCAGATTGGTAGCATAAAGGAAGAAAATGGACACAAGAGGAAGCTGAGTGAGATCTTGGTTGTTAGCCTGCGCATTGGTTCAACTGCCCTAAGAAAGGTCACTGTTCTAGTTTGCTTCTCTGATGCTGTGATAAAACACTCAGCAAAACCAACTCAGGGAGAAAAGGATTGAGTTCAGCTCATGAGTTACAGTCCATCATTGAAGGAAGCCCAGGAAGAAACTCAAGGCAGGAACACGAAGGCCAGCCCTGAAGCGAAGGCAGTCAACACACACACACACACGCACACACACACACACACCCCACTAACACTTACTGGCTTGCTTCTCATGGCCTGCTCAACTTGCTTTCTTATATAACCCAGCACTACCTGCCCAGAGTTGCTACCACCCACAGTGGAGTGGGCCTTCCACATCAATATTTTTTCTTTTTCTTTTTTCAGAGACAGGGTTTCTCTGTGTAGTTCTGGCTGGCCTGGAACTTAGAGATCTGCCTGCCTCTGCCTCCTGAGTGCTGGGATTAAAGGCATGTGCAGTACCACCCCACTCCAGCATTCCACATCAATCCGTAATCCAGAAAATGCCCCCTAGACTTGCCCACAGGCCATGTGGTGGTGGCAGTCCCTCCACTGAGGTGACTCTCTTCCCCAGTGACTCTAGTTTGTGTCAAATTGACAAAAACTAACCAGCACAATCCCCAAATCAGTGGTTTAAAAATAAGCACACTTTTCTCTCACTTAATAGTATGGACAGATGCAGTCCAAGGCTAGCAGGAGGAGTCTCAGCTAGAGACCCTGTCCACTTCTGTCTCAGAGCTCAGCCATCCAACAGCAAGGATCTCATTCACAGGGTGGATAGGCTTAGCTCTCTCTAAGCCTCCAGTCCTGAGGGCTTCTGTGTCCTGCCCTCACCCAATGCATGCAACATCCACTGCCCATCTCTATAATCTTGGGATGTTTTGACCATCTTCTATACTCTAGCTGGAGGTGCAGCAGGCCTCTGATCTCTATGGGAACAACTAAAGAAGCACACTGGTTGTTCTCGTGTTGTGCCAGTGGCAGATGAGGCTGTGAGGAAGCCCAGGGACAACAGTTCTTTTCTCTGGTCACTGTCTGCCAAGTAAGAGATGAGTGGTCCTATCTCCAGAAGCAGGAAGCAGACAGATGGGGCCAGCAGCCTCTGCCATGGCTTGCTTTGGTGTGTTAGGCCAATGATTTCTAGAATGCCCCTGAGAAAAACCAGTGTAACCTGGTGGAATTTTCCTTCTTCCGTAGCCCCGCAGAGTGCTCTTTAAAGATTTAAAATTTTCTCAAAATAAGAGTTTTCAGGATGTAAGAGGTTATGCAATGTCACAGAATAAAAAATGAACAAGGATCTAAGTTTGTGTGCCTGGGAAGCAAGACTTCTCAGTCCTTTTAAAGATCCTTCTACAAACGGCCTGCACACATTTTAAGAACCCTGCCATATTCCACTGCCTGAACTGGGCAAGTCACGGGCAAAGTTCTCACTGCCCCAGACTCAAGACAGACCTCTTGGCAAGTTGAGACAGGGAAATGAGGTAGGTGCAAACTTTATACTGTTTATGTCTGAACCCTAGTAAGGACACTCTTTGGGGGTGCCACTGATCTTCCTCAGCTGCAGAGATCTCATCTGTCTCTGTAGGAATGGGAGAGATGACACCTGTGGCCTCAGAAGGGACCTAACAAAGTCTCTCTTTCCTTCTAGTTTAGGATATGTCAACTTCCTCCCACCAAGCCCTACACCTCTCTGAAGTGACTTGGGCTAGGACCAAGCCTTTAACACACTGCTGGCCATCACTAAAGATATTGTATGAAGCTGCCTGCAGGCTGTGTGCAAGGCACTTGTGAAATATATATGAATTTCATGTTTAGACCCTGTGCTTGCACAAGGCTGGAGGGAAAACAAACAGTGAAATCCAGGCCATTCCTGATAGCAAGCACCTGAGCACAGCCTGCACTTGGGATGCCTATGGCTCATTGTAATGTAAAGAAAGGCAGACAAAGGGCTTATGTCCTTTGGAATTAAGGCAACAGTCAGCACACAAACAAACACACAGGAACAAAAGAATTACTAGCACAAGAGAAAGAAAAGTGCAGGAAAAGAAGCGTGGACCACAGCTTCATTTCTGCCGCTTTATAGTCACGGCGGTATTTCCAGCACTCTAATAACCGGAATCTTGGTAAGCAGTAGAATGAAAACTCTCCCATCAATACGCTGCAACCCTTAACTGCTCTCATTCAGGGGACGCTGTGGGCTAGGTGCTGGCTTCTCACAGTTTATCCAGGATGCATCCAGCGTATGCAGAGTACATGCACACATGGAATGATTGAAGAATAAAAGTCAAGCTATACATGCACATACGCATATAATTATTATCACTCTATAGAGGAACTTAGTCAACGATGCTGGTTACCTCCAGAGAGGTAGACTCGGGAACTCGTCCTTGGCATGGCACATCTTCCTGCCAGCATTGCTTTTTGCAGTGAGCTGTACTGCTACTATGAATACACACATTTTTCTTATTTTTTTATTTACTTTTGAGGCCCTGTGATTGAACCTGGGGCTCTATGCATGCAAGGCAGGTGCTCAGCTATTGAGTATGCTCCCAGCATAATTCATATGCATTTAATCTTGCTGATACTCTTGAAAAAATGTGTGAATAGTCAGTATCTGCTGTGGTTATCCAAAATGGTGAAAAGCGGTGCTTGTGTGACAAGGTTAGGTTGAAAGTGAAAGAGTGTACCCAGAAAATGAACCCAATCATATAAATATTCATAGAAAATGGCTGGAAGGAAATCTACTAAAATGTTAGCAGTGGGTGTTCTCGGCAGTGAAGTCATGGATAATTATTTCTTCCTTTTTAGTTTTCAATATTCCTAATTTTCTATTATAAGTGCGCATTATTTTTATAATTGAAAAAATAAGTACTATTTTGAAGACCCTACATGTAACTGCCAAGTACACTGCTGCATCCATGCAGACGGGTTGCCAGATTTTCTCCTCAGCAGGGGAGCCTGCTTGGGAAGCAGTAAAAAGCAAGGATGTTCTTGCAGGGTGGGTACTCTAGAGAAACTGAAGCTGAACAGCTGAGCCTAAGAGGTGGTATCATTTCACAGTGGAGGGGAGGACTGGCAGAGTCACACACAGCTGCCCTGAGGAGACAGCCAGACCAGTGGGCAGTCTCTGGGCAGCCCTGGGGAGGAATTCTTGAGGGGCAGTACAGGGCCAGGATTCCTGGGGTGTCCTTGGCACATGCTAATGAGATGCTGCTTTCCATATAAGCCAGATTTGTGCCTCCAGTGTGTCAAATCACACCTATTCCTTCACACTCCCCGCCAAGTGGCATTCCCTATGGAGTACCTCGCTTGCTCCTGAGGTGCTTTTCTGGAAGGCTAACCATTGCATGCTTCCATATGGAACATTTTTATCTGACACCCTGACAAGCAACTCTCAGTCGCTATGACTAGACTGGTTCCTCTAACCAGGTGAACCCTGCCTCTATACTCAGCTGGGATGGCCGACATGGAGGAGGCAGAGTGTGTACCTGCCTCACAAGTGCTCACTGTCAGTGAGGACCAGAAAAGCCAACCAGGGAAGGTGCACCCAGGAGAACCATCAGCATGGCAGAGACGTGTCAGTGGAATAGCAGGTGCCAAGACAGAGCAGGGTGACAAGGCCAGTGTCAGTAGACACAGGGATGGCTAAGTCATAGAGGGTGTGCTCGTGGTGAGATGGGGAGAAAAATGCCAAAGTATTTCATTCCACTCCAATGGCAAGAATGAGTAAATCTGTAACTCTTTTCTGCTCAGATCCAGAATATCTTGGTGCTGCTTGCCTGCCTGTGAATGGCACCCACCCCATCGTGAGCTCTGTACTGGCCTGGATCTCTTGCTAATGTAAAGTGCCCTGTAGAGCGTTAGTAAAGAGGACCAGAGGCCCTGGGCCTGCTCATTAATGAGGGGACAGAAATCAGCTACACTGTGAAGGCCGTCTCTACTGCCATGAGATTGGTGGGAGACAGGCTCGGTCACCGTGGCTGAAATGAATACCATCTGCTGCTGTCCCCACAGAAGGGAACATGGTAATGCGGATGGAGTCAGAGCTCATGGCTTATGACGAGCAATGCCAGTTCCAGAGCTCTATCCAGAAGATGTGCGCCAGTCTATCCTATTTCTCTCCTTGTAAGCAATCCAAAAGCTCTTGAGGCAGGGCAAGTTGAACCAATGAGAGCAGATCCACAGGAGTACCATGCAGTTGTAAGTGTGAGGGAGAGATGACTCTTTACTGCAGCAACAGAGCATCTTAAGGATACATTTAGGTGAAAAGGAGGACAGAGAACTCTGTATAGCATGCCAGATACTTTTTTCTAGAAAAAGTGTAAAATGAGTGTATGTGTGTGTACATATATGTATATATATACATACACACACATATATATGTATATATATATATTAATGCAGTGAAAATGCAAAGCTAGTAGGGTCAGAATGAGCTGAGGAGAACAGGGACGGAAACTGGACAGGTCCCTGAACACACTTGGCTTTCAGATTTAACTATGAAATTTGCTTATCTCTAGTGACAGACAAGAAATGAAAAAATCCAGCTGTGTTTCTGTAACCTTATATCATGACTTTTGAACCCTCAGCCTCTGCAGGCACACTTGGCCAACCACAGAAGAGTCTTCCCTTATTTTTATTCCTGAAATGAATGGCATAAAACTATTTATGTAGCACTTTGTTGTATAGCCATTTCCTCTCAAGTGAAACCTCCCATCTTAGTGGGAAGTTCCTTAAGATTCAAGATATTAGAAAGTGAGGTGAAACATTCCATCCTATGGTGATGCTCATAAAAATGCAACTCTCCCCGAGTCATTTCCGAAGTTACCCTGCAGCCACACTTCTGCATTTTTCACCATTTGGACTTGGGTTGGGTCCTTACTTTGGTCTTTTCTCAGTTGCCTCTCTGAAGTGAGCAGGTGTTCACATCTCCCCAGTAATAGTGTCCACACAGCACAAGTATGGCTTATTAGGTGTTGTGAGCCAGCCATGTAGAGATGGCTGAAAGTAGATGGTAATTATGTGAAGGTTCTCTCTATTAGAGACTTGAGCTGAGAGTACCTGTGCAGATCCTGGAACCAGTTCCTGATGGGTGGCAATGAGCAACTGTGTGGTCAGTAATAATACTAGTAGTGATATGTGTATATCAACTGTAATACTAAATTATAAGCTAAACAAGGAAACATTCAGCAAATATCATTAGGAAACCAGCTTTTCTACTAAAAAATCAAACCATAAAATCGAAGCATTTGAGGAAAAAATCCATCATCCTTAATTTTCATAGAAAATATAATAAATCCAAAGCATGTTTACTCTCAAAGGGGAAGAATGTGTTTCCTAAGAAAGCCCAAGAACAGAGACTGAGCCAGTCACTCTGAATACCTCTAGCTCCCAGGCAGTGGTCTCTGAAGTCAATTCCTGCATGGACCAGTGCTCTTCTGACATCTGCTGACTAAGGTAGGGGACAGGACACAGAGAAGGTGGACCTGTGGCACTCTGTCATGATGACATTCATATTACAAAGACTTAAAGAACACCATCTCAGAGGCCAAAAGCAGGTAAATCTGATCATTACAAACAATATAAGCAACACAACAGAGCCCATCAAATAGCCTTCTAAACCCATAGACCTCAAATGAAACTAAAAACCCAAGATCTCCTGTTTTTCATCGTTGGAGATTTGGTGACCAGCTCATTACTTAGAAAATAGGTAAATAAATATAAAGGGGAAGTAAACAACTTCAACTTTTCCAGAGTAACAGCTAGGCAAAGACTCATTGCTACAAAAACCAGGTTATGGGCTAATGGTAAACTTGGCTGTGGCTAGAGTTGATGGGCAGTTGCTCAGCCCTGACGCTTTGGACCTGTGGACCTGTCTGTGGCACTGCGGTATATCACAGAGACCTGCCTGTGGCACTGCGGTATATCACAGAGACCTGTCTGTGGCACTGCGGTATATCACAGAGACCTGTCTGTGGCACTGAGGTATATCACAGAAGGAACAGGTGGCAGAGCACAGACTTTTACTCCAAAGCCAGGGTGTGAAAGAGAAAGGGACATGCCCTAGTGTCCTACCTTCCTCCACTAAGCACTACCTTCTCCAGGTTCTACCACCTTCCCAGATGGCCAAGGTCAGGACCAAGCCTTTAAAAAATTAGCCTTGGGGAGGAGGGGCATTCAAGATCCAAATTGTGGCACTAGGTAAACACCTGTTTTGTAAATCTGCATTAAGAAGGGGGTTGAGGGGCTAGTTCAGTCTGTAAAGGGCTTGCTGTGCAGGTCTAAGAAATGGGTTCCATCCTCAGAACCCACATAAAAAGCCATCGTGGTGGTGCCATATGTGCTTGTAATTCCAGTTCTGGGTATGCAGAGGCAGGTGGATCCCTAGAGCTCACTAGTGGGCCAGTTTAGCCCAGTGGGCTAGCCTCAGGTAGGAGTGACAGACCTGGATCTGTGGTGGACAAACAAGGTGGACAGTTATCCTGAGAGCAATACCTGCAGCTGAGCTCTGGCCTCTGGGTACACCAACCCCTCACAGAAACATAAGATGTAGATTTAGAACAAAAAAAGAGTTTGGGGTTAAATATGCATAGAATAATATTGATAGCTGGGCACTAGGGTAGGGGGATTGCTGTGAGTTCCAGGCCACCCTGGGCTACAGAGTGAGGCCTTGTCTTAAAAGCCAAAAAGAGAAGAAAAGGGATTGAATACAATTGTCTTCATAATCTAAGAGAACAGAAAAAAAGCAATTTTAGTTTTAACACAATTTCAATTTAAAAGAATTTCTGGTGCTCACTGTTCTTGCAGTGGTCCTGTATTCTGTAATTAATTCCCAGTACCCACAAGGTGCAGGTCACAGAACTGCATATAACTCCCACTTCGGGGTTCAAATGTCTTCTTCTGGCCTCCACAGGCACCTGCACTCATGTGCACATGTGCACACACATACACATAATTGAAAAATAATAAAATATGATTTGATATGATTCATTCATATAGTTTTCCATCATGTGATTTTCTTCAGAAAGGGACCTCCTGGGACCTTACTTTTGAGATAATATTCTGAAAATGAGTGAACTAAGCCTGTACAATCTACCTCCATCAAATGAAAAAGAAAAATTTTAAATGAGATCATATCCCTGAATAGCCTGTGGAATGTCCTGTTTCAGGCATGGTTTCAGGCAGTGACTTAGTTATCCTTAAAACAGCCTTATGAGGTGTACATATATCACTTTTCCATGGGAAAACTGAGGCACTGAGGTCCTAGTACTGCTAAAAGCTGAGCCAGGTAGTCTGTCTTCTAAGTTATTTGGGAACGACAGAGCCATCACCCCATAGTACCTCTTCTATTCCACAAAAAACCTGCTGTTTCAAGCAGCACGTCTTTGTGTGTGGTCTCTTTCTTTATCCTTCCTTCCCCGTTCTACAGACTGAGAGAGGATGAAGCAAGAAGCTGCACCACCTAGAACCCCTGACTGAGAATTGAGCTGAACTTTCTGGGTAGGTGACTCTAAAAGCAAGGCAAGGTAGTTCACAGTTGTGAAGGGGGCCTCAGCTGAGGGTCAAAGTTGGCTCATCCAGATACAAACATCCCAGACTTCCATCTCTACTGTATCATGACAGACATCCACAAGGACCCCTGGTCTCCAAGTACAAAAAGTGATCTGCCCTCCCTTTTTTTGGGGTG
>LOJH01015869.1:0-10110 GCA_001685095.1 Ellobius talpinus | reverse complement strand
TTTAAATGAATACAATTTGGTGTGGTTATTTCGGGGGTAAGCTAGCTGGGATCCGGGTGGGAACGCAGCCCTCCGCTCCTTTTACTACAGGAGTCCTCGCAAGAGCAGAATATGCTCTAAACAGCTGAGTCTTCTCGTGTCTTGTTCAGTTTTTTATGAAAATCTACGTATATGAACAACTGTGCAGGAGATCAAGTGCACGATAGTCATGTAGGACCCCTCCTGGGATCTACCAAAGCAGGCAATGCACCGCTTCTCTGAAAGACATCTACTTTCTGGGAACTACAGGGTTTACAGGTAGGAAAGAGGTTGTTACTGAGGGAAGAACAGGTATGATATAATAAGGGTACTGGAGAGCAGCTCTTGGTGGGAAGGAGCATGTGAGGTTCTTGTCAGCCTGCAGTGAAGATAGCAGAGCTTAGGCCTGCTCTCCACCTACTTCTGAATAGCCAGTAAAAATCCAAGCAGCCCTTCTACAGCTGGGAAAACCAAAAGGATAGTTACTGCAAAACACAAACAACATTCCGAAAACTCTGGAACTTCAAACATCAGTGCCATCCCTGAAGCTTCACTGGACACAGGGACACTCCTCTGCTCACAGCTCATGATGCATGCTTTCAGACCACAATGGAGTGTCCACAGTATTCTCTCTAAGGGTCTTAGGCAAAACCTAAATATTCACTATCCAAAATCCTCCCCTTTTCAACAGTCTGCTGATCCCTGATCTAAGGATATGGTAGCAATGTTCCCTCTGCTCAATGACCTTATGACCCACCCGATCTTCAATCTAAAAGAGCCCAAGGGCTAAGCAGGATTAAATATCTTTCTGAAAACTGGTGTAGGAGGATCTTCTGTCTATGTGTTACTTTCATTGGTTAAATAAAGAGACTGCCTTGGCCTTTTGATAGGGCAGAAAATTAGGTGGGCGGAGTAGACGGAACAGGATGCTGGGAAGAAGGCCGGTGGAAAGAGCCACCTGCCATGAAGCTGCCAGGTCAGACTTGCTGAATCTTTCCCGGTAAGCCACGGCCTCGTGGTGACATACAGATTATTAAAAATGGGTTGAATCAAGATGTGAGAGNAAGAGACTGCCTTGGCCTTTTGATAGGGCAGAAAATTAGGTGGGCGGAGTAGACGGAACAGGATGCTGGGAAGAAGGCCGGTGGAAAGAGCCACCTGCCATGAAGCTGCCAGGTCAGACTTGCTGAATCTTTCCCGGTAAGCCACGGCCTCGTGGTGACATACAGATTATTAAAAATGGGTTGAATCAAGATGTGAGAGTTAGCAAATAAGAGGCTAGAGCTAATGGGCCAGGCAGTGTTTAAATGAATACAGTTTCTGTATAATTATTTTGGGGGTGGCTGGAGTCGGGTGGCGGGACACAGCCCGCCGCTCCTCTTACTACAGAAAACTCACTTGCAGACATATCCTGGTAAAAGGTCAGACCTGTAAGATAATGTCCAAAGATAAAACAAAACAAAAAATGAACTTGAACAAAAACCAGCAGGTTAAAGGAGGTAAAGACATCAGACTGCCAGATTTATCAGCTACACCAGAACCTCTAAGACAAAGGAACAGTTCTGAAGACCTGGGATACTAGACCCAACCTCATGTCATGTGACTGTAAGAGGAAGGCATTTCTAAAGTTATAAGGACTCAAATAATTAACCCATATTATCTACATTCAAAAAAATCTGCTCTGGAGTCATAGCAAAAAAAGGAATAAGCTCAAAAAAAAAGGGAAATATAGCCAAGTGTGGCTGCTGCATGTGACCCAGGAGAAATGGCCAAGGCAAGATTGAAAATAAGTGAATACTGCAGAATAATGGAGCTTTGTCTGTCGTGTAGAGAGAGTTACTTAGGCCCATCATAAATGTAGGTTCTTCTTGACACTGAGTCTGTAGGTCTAGGAGTAGGAAGCCTTTTTTTGTTTTGTTTTGTTTTTCTGCTAGCTTTTATTTTACTTTATTTGGCAGGGGATTGAACTTAGGGCCTCAGTTGAGCTAAGGCCCCAAACCTGGAAGCCATATTTCATATGCAATTTCTCTGTTTCTTTAGCCTCACTTTGAGGAATACATTGGGGCTGACCACTTCCTAGAAACAAAGTTTTGATCACATTCTCTTTGTCTTTGTGGCCCAGTGGGATCATTGCTACCAATAGCCGCTCAGTTAACATGAGCTTCCTTGGGTTAAGGTGTAGGGACTTCGTGGTCCAACAACTGAAATTGGCTTGTTCTGAAATTTGGCTGTTCTCTCTCTAATCTTGATTTCTGCAAAGTCAGATAAACAGCTTAGTTCCAGTTTAGCAATAGGACTTTCAGTAAAAGTGACTACAATTTGATTTTTAGCCTGGTCTGTGAAGGAACGAACATAGTCCCCACTCCCTCAAAAAAAAGGCCTTCTATCATTTTCATTTAATCACAAGAAATACACCTCAAAGGAAGACATTTCTTAGAGGCTGGAGAAATGGCTCAGAGGTTAAGGGCACTTGCTGCTCTTGAAAAAGACCAAGGGCTTGGTTCCTAGCACTTCCGTGATGACTCACAACTATCTGTAACTCCATTTGAAATTTCAAATAGTCGATTGTTTCTACAATTTTTTACAAATTTTATTTTTGTGTATGTGTGTATGCCTACTTGTCTATATGTGTGCCACATGCATTCAGACACTCTTGGAAGCCAGAGAGAGTGCCAGGTCCCCTAGACCTGGACTTACAGATGATTGCATCCTGCTCTGTGGGAGCTAGGAACTAAACACAGGTCCTTTGGAAGAGTAAACAGCCACTGAGCCATTTCTTCAGCCTCTCAAGTAGTCAATCTTATCATCATTTTAATTTTCATCTTAAGTTAATATGTCTTTCCTTATCCGAAACCACTTAATTTTTTTTCTTTTCTCCTTTAAAATCTCTTAAAATTTTAAAGTATTAAAGATTTATGAGATAGTATTTTAGCTTATTTTTCAAATATCTAGCCTTTCTTTTCTATCGGGATTTATTAAATAACCCCATGGATCTATGATACTATATCTAACATGCCCCAAGTTCCCCCATTAAGGGAGTCAGGTCATGGCTCCATCCTGTTCCTGTGAGACAACCTGGCCACGGTGGCTCCCATTCGTGTCTACCACAGTCATCTCTCTTCTCTGTGGTCCTCCAAACAACCTTTGCTGTTTCCACACTATTTTAAAAATTATTAAAGTATTTATGAAATGAAAATTTTATATTTTCATAATGTGAAAAACAAAACAAGGTTTAAAAAATACTTTAAATGAAAGCAAACAAAACCCAAAAACACCCCATCAAGAAAGAAAAGTTATAAACATTGAATGGGTGTTATTATATCTCTCAAGACACATAAACAAGGAAATTGAAGGGTTTGTATTTAATTTTGTATTTAGTACCTGGTTTTAAGAGAAAAATAAAAACTTGTGTGAAATTGGATTACTGAACTTAAGAAAGATGGTTTTTAATCATGAGATGTCCAAAAGATTTCTCTAAAAGTTATAAAACCAAGAGTTGTCTTGTTGCAGGTTTTCATCTTATGTCTCAATTTTGGATTGAAATTACTCTCTGCTACATGTTTATTCTGTATCCTTTTTACACCTCTCTTCGACTAGAATTTTGTTAGTTGTATTCTAAGTTTTCACTTTGTCAAGTATTTTAACATTTACGTTTAGTTTCATAAACATTTTTCCCAGTTGCCTAGTTTTGGGTCTATGTTTACAAGACTTCAACATTTCTGTTTATATTACACAACTGGTGTTTGGACTATGTTTTCTACATTGCTAAATTAAAAAAGAGAGTTAAATATCATCATTGATTCTATTTATGGTCAAGTTTTTTTTTAATAAGAAGCACCATATGCAGCATGTCTTGTCCTTATTCACAATCAATTTCGTTTCCATTCTGTTTGTACTCCCTGGCCCCAAGTCTCCTGGCCCTCACTTTCTTCCCCCTCAGGACATGAGGCTATTATTGCTCCATTCTGATGCATACAGGTATTAGATGCTGCCTTGAACCTCCAAGCTGGTTTTTGTCTGTTAGAAAGGATTTGTTTAAGACAGGCCTGGTGGTACAGGCCTGTGATTCCAAGTACTCGGGAGACTGAGACTCTATCTCAAAACATACAAAGGGTCCTAGGGATAGAGTTCAATAGTGAGCACAAACCGGGGGGCAGGGAAGAAGAGATACTCGCTCGCACGTCGGAATGCCGGGAGGTCAACCTAGTCAGACAGAAATACTGATTCCTCTGTGTAAATCCTCCTGAGCACAGCGTGTAGTACCTTACACAGACAGTTCTTCACTCTATACCTGTGCGTATTCAGCGTCTTGAGTTCCACACGAAGGACTCTGCTTACCGTTCTACTGGTTCACTGCTCTCACTTCTGCGTGATCACCTTAGGCTCATAGTTTTCTTCTGCAATTGTGTCTGGGACCTTTCTTCTCTACCAGAATCTGAGTGTCAGTCATGCCTGCCTGGTATCCTGCTCTGAGTTATATAACGGAACTGCATTATTGTCAAAACTTTATTTTGAACCTGTTTAGACTATTATCACCTCGAAATGCACCTAGTTTCACTGAGTTCATTCTTTTAAGTTATATCTTATTGTGCGGCACACTTAGAAGTTCTCTGCTGCTCTTTAGGTTATGTTTCCTCCAGGTGGACTTCTTGGCTGTTTCCATGTAGTTCTGCACACATCCCTGCTGTATTTGCGCTCATTCTCTGTGTCTCTGTCTCTCTCTCTCTCTTTTGCTCTCGCTCTTGTGTGTGTGTGTGTGTGTGTGTTGGGGATAGAACCCACACTCTTGTACATGGTGGGCAAGTGCTCTACCATGGACCCACATCCTCAGCCCCATTCTTTGTCTGCATCTTGCACATGCTCAGAGTGACAGTCGTATCTATTGGTGCTGCTGTTGTGGAGATATGTGTGCATTTCTTTTGTTCTCTATCAAACTGTGACTTTGGGGGGTGTTGAGTTAGGTAGGACAACACTGACCCAGTTTGGGGGTTGAGGGATCAACTCTTGTCAGGGATCTGAACACTTCTGTTTTCCAAACCCTCGTCTTGTTACCGATTTCTGGGGTACTCACCTTCACAGGGATGTGTCCCACTCCTCTGGGGCTGTGTGTCATTTTCCCCCAGTAGAGATGAGCAAGTTTTTATTCTGAATAATATTCTTTCCCCCTCAAAACTGCATGTTTTCACCCTCCTTTCACTTTTCTCTACTTGGGAGGATACTAGGAGAATGTTCTGTATCTATCATGTAGAAGTAGCTGAAATGGAGAATATTACCTTAGAACTCCCATCAGCATAATGCCTTAGTTGACCATGTGCTTGCTGTGTTAGAAGCTAGACCTCACTGTCCAGAAGGTATTGGTAGGAACAGAAACTACAAAAAGAAGAGAGATGGGGATCTTAGCAAATGAAGAGTTGAGAGAGCGTACTCAGCTTTATAGCCAGATGTGATCAGCAGATGTGAAACCCAAGCCAGTTGAGTTCAGTGGGGATCCCGTCCACCATATGATATGCTGGGTTATGGCATTAAATTACCTGAAAATGTCAGGGCAGGTATATATTTAAGCCAGTAGGAAACAATCGTTCTTCATAAATGATTGTTTCATTTTATTCTCTCAAAGGAAAGAACGAACTATGGTTCTGCATCGCCATCCATAAGTGTCCTCTATATTCATCTATAAGCTATTCCAATAATGACACCTTGTTATGGTTTTAAGCAGTGCTTCCCTGGTGACTGACTAATGAGGCAGGCACCTCTTACTGCGCCATTGTCCATTTTTAGTTCTTTTGAAGCGTGTCTCTTGCCTTTTAATAGATATTAGGTTCCAGTGACATTTTTCTGAAAACCTTTATGCAGGCAGCTCATGTGCCATTTGGGGTAACAGTGAATCATATATGTGACACTGGTTGCACCAGGTCATATAACCTAAGACACTGTAGTCCTCTTAGCTTTGGGGAGCCCTCCACAGTGTTTGCAAAAGTTGCCTGGTGGTAACCTTCTTAACACGTGTGAGTCTGTCTCTGTGCTCTGCTCTGTTCCAATCACCATTCCCATGTCGTGTTGTCTTCTGGTTACTTTAGCCGTGTAGTAGTTCCTGGGATCAGAACAAGTCACTGAACAGTTCTACTTTTTCAAGGTTGTTTTAGGGACCTGTGATTTTTTCCATTTCATGTAACTTATAGAATTCATTCAGCAATTTTAGCCATAAAAGTTTTCTGGGATTTCGATGGGGTCTTATTAAATCTATGGATCAATTTGAGGAGAGCAGAGTCTTTCAATTTATAATCATGATTAATGTTCCATTTCTTTAGATCTTGAAGCAATGTTTTTATATGAAAAGTATGTTCTACACATACAAAATGTAAATAAAAGTGGTCAACTATGATGATTTGATTTTCTCAAGTCCTTGATAAGATAGATAAGCACCTAGCACAATAGGAGAAGCCTCCAGTGAATACTATGGTGATAAAGATCATAGGACATTCTGAGTCTTTGAGTTCTAGATCATGCAATGATAACTTAGTGAAGAATATAGTAGCAAAACAAGATGTTAGTTGACCTGCAGTCTTACACAAACAATGTGTCCAATCTTACACTCGAAGATTTGCTTCAACTCTTGTCCCTCAGACACCCTTCTTCTCTGCTCAGTTAGAATATCTCACTGCTTCCAGTGGATTATCACTGGTGCCAGGTGCCCTCTGCTCTTCCACTGAGCTTTTCCCCATGCTTCAGCCCTTCATCTGCCAATGCATCTAAGTAGCTTTTGTCGCACACAGCCTCTTCATGTCACTGTCCTTCCCATTAAATAAAACAGTTCAGACACAAGTACTTGGGAGAATTGTTTTTTAATTATGGTATGTAAATATATTCTCTATCTATTGATTATTAAGTTAGAAGTGTTTAATTCTTTATTATTTAAAATTAAATTACCACTCTAATTTCTAATCCAGTTATAAACTTATTAACTTGAAACTGTATGAGATTAAGTTCCTACATGAAATAGGCTCCACCTTCTTCTGCCTCTGTGAAGATCATCTGATAGTTGCCACCAGACCACACTGTTTGCAGAAGAACAAACATCATCAGATTGAGTCTCCTTGATTTATGCTTTGAGTTGAGGCTTCTAACTGTAACATAAATCATGATTTACAACGTGATTAGCACTGACTCAATGTAAGCAAAACCTGCACCACCAGGAAGCCTCATACTCTAGGACAGAAAGCTGGCCACCATGCAGATGACCCTAGAAGAAGACCTGTAAGTACTTTGTAAAATGTACTTCATCAGAAGGAAGTCTTTACTCGAGAGAATAAAAGCTTTTATCTGCTTAGTCTTCATAATTGATGACTCTATGATCCACTCTGTAAACCTGGCATGATTATGTGGAGAGAAAAATACAAAGCCAAAGGATGTGATGTCTTGCTGCATTTCCGCTTGCCAGATTGGAAGAGAAGAAAAAAGACTAATTATGCTGCCTGGAGATACTGCTGCATTCCAGCAGTTTCGATTGACAAAACAGCATCCATCATCCTTTGCATGACAAATTCTCTTTGCCACCCCCCTCTCAGTCCCAGCTCATGATAACATAATTACGTTCCATTTTTTTCCTAGCAAGGGGCCTGTATTTTCTTTCAGACAGGACAACAGCTGCAAAGCTCAACCTTGATATCGCCTTAAAATGGTAAAATGGTGGCTTTTGTTCTAGTCTTGGCAATTCTGCTTTTAAACACTTCTGCCAGGAGACCACTCCTGCCTGGCAAATTTTCCCACTGGGGGGAAAATGCATTTCTCCTGAGACTTTCACGGAGCTATGCAAAGGAGCTCGGGGCACTTAGTGTCCATACTGTAGATTATCCTTGAGCAGTGCTGTTTTGGAACTGGGTTGAGAGGAGCACTGCTCTCATGCTTTTTATAGCCTTGTAATTGCTAAAGGAGAACGGTCTTTGTGTCAGCCCAATCTGAACATTCTCATTCTCCTCTCTATTTATGTCTACTCATGTATCCTAGCACCAATGTTTTCTGAGAGTTGGGGGCATCAGGCCAAAATCTTGTCAATAAAATCTCCATTGCTTTAGGGCGAAATTTCTCAGATCCTGAATGAACATTGATAATAACTAATATTTTAGAAGACACCACTGTGTGGCAAATTGTATTCTAAGGACTCGCTGGTAAAATAACTGTCATAAAGTAAGTTCACTATTATTTTTGTTTTTCAAAGGAAGGGAAGAATCTTGAGAGGGTTGGTCAGATTTTTGTGAGAGATTATATCAAATGTGTTGAATCAGGAATTAAAGTCAGGCAGCTAGAAGTCATCTTGGTGGCCTTGCCACCCTGTTTTCATTGTGGTCACTGCCTGTCCCAAAATCTTAGAGGGCCACATCCCTAAGAGAGAACTAATTCAGTTAGCACACAGATAATAAAACCTACAATACCCAAACTCTTGAGATTAACAGTTTACAAGAAAGCACGGTTTGCTTTGGCTCCTGGTTTCAGTGCTTAAACACTGGGTCCATTACTTTTTGGCCTGTGGCAGTGTAGTATGGTGGGATTGTGTGTCTGTTCACCTCATGGAAGCAAAGAAAGAAAAGGAGAGGGACCCAATATTCAGTCAAAGGCAAGCCACCAGTGACCTTACTTCCTTCCACTAGACCCCCAATGTTTCCATGGACTGGGACCCAAGTCTTTGTCATGCAGGCATTTGGGAAACAACCCAGAGACAAACTGTAGCAAAACAATAGACTTACAAAGGTCAGCTGTGCTTTGCATGCTGGAAACGTCACTGACGTTTCTACCAATTTCCAATGGCTACAGTCTTGGTCACACACCACTAATCTGAGTGTCAGTAGCTTCCCTCTATCCCCCTGTGGTAGCACTGAAGAGCAGCGAATAGTCTCACAGGTGAATGACTGCAGTGGACGGTCAGACTGGAGAGGTCACCCATGACAAAAATAGAAACAGAGAGGTGCTCTGAGGCATCTAGCTGTCCCCCCCCTTTTCATGTGACTCAAGAGGCTTCAGCATCACAACCCTATCACCAACTGCTTACAATCTCTTAAGACTTATGCACAGCCTTCCCAGGTGACCCTACAATCCTAGGCATACGTGTAAAATATATGGCTACCCCGTCTAAACCATTCTTTTAGGTAGTCTGATACCAAAACATTATGCAAAATAACAGCAGAGACTACCTGGAAGAATAAATTCCATAGAGTCATATCTGAGCCAACTGCTAGCTGAGGACTCACTAGGATTTCTATTGTGTGTGCACTGTGGTACTAGATATTATTGTTGATTAGTCTTGTGTTTCATAGATCAGGTCTTTCTTGAACGGTAACATAATTCATTGCATAAGCTATGAAAATTTTGCCCTGGGAACCAGGAAAACTGTGTCAGTCCAGAAATACCAGGTGGAGAGGCTTTGGCAAATGAGGGAAGTTAAAATCATATCTTTGGCTTGCAGGAAGTGACATAATGCTAAGAAGTCAAGTCTATGGGTCCTTGCTGATGCTTTCCACATGGACACAGACCAGAAGGAAGTAGGAACCTAAGTCAAGAGCCTTTCTGATGACTCAGCCTCAGGAAAGCGCAGAGACAGAGCCTGAGTTCCAAGTGTGCAGTGTAGGATCTGTTACGAACCAAATGCTTTCTATATTATTTTTCTGTATTTGAGGTTTTATTTTATTTTCCTTAATATTTAATAAGGCCTTTGGAGCATTCCACCCTACTTGAACCATGTGATGGGACGCTGGACCTAGGTTACTGCTTTCAATGGGGAACACAGTGTGATGGCAAGATAGCGTGGTGAAAAAAAAACACCACTCCATACTCTTTAGGATGGCTATTACCAGAAACAAAATAGTAGCTGGGCATTGGTAGCACACTCCTTTAATCCCAGCACTCGGAAGGCAGAGGCAGACRGATCTCTGTGAGTTCAAGGCCAGTCTGGTCTACAGAGCGAGTTCCAGGACAGGTTCCAAAGCTACAGAGAAACCCTGCCCCCCCCATGGCATAACTGTAAAAATAAGGAATATTTAATGAGCAACTCCAACGTGGTAACGAACTCCACGTAAAACCTGAGAGAGCTTAATTTTAAAC
>LOJH01015868.1:25936-43444 GCA_001685095.1 Ellobius talpinus | reverse complement strand
GCGCGCACACATGCATGTGTGTGTGCATGTCTGTGTGTGTTCCTATTTATATCACTCGTGAGAGATTGCCAGTTCATATCACATCTAGCTGTGTACTTGTGTAGTTCTTACAACCAGGGCACCCCAAAACTCAAAGGAGAATGGTAATATCCTTATACCCCAGCCAGAGGGTGAGGTTGAGTTACCCCAGTCAGGGGTACATAAACTCCAAAGGCTTTGCCCTCTTTGTGATGGCTGCTCTTTAAACTGACATTAACAGTTGCAAAAAAAAAGAGAAAAAACAACACCACAACAAAAACAAAACAACAGACCAAAGCCCAGCAACACGTCTCAAAAGAGCATTAAATAAACAAGACAGGGGACCACACAGCACAGACAGTTTCTGAGGTTGCAAATATTCTGGGATTGCATCTTCCGCCAGAAATTGCAATTTTATTAGCATTGATGACTCGCTTCCCAGGGATGTTTGCCAAACAGATGGAAGCCGAAAACCGAACACAGCAAAAACCACAGCAGCCCTTCCGCAGGCCCACACAAAGGTGCTAACTAGCACTGATTTCCTCCGGGACCGTGAAGACCCAGAACACGAAGAGTTGTGACAGGCAGCCATTTCTATTATGCCCAGGCAAACAACAAACAGGCTTAGGGAAATAAAATTGTACTTTCTGGAGTTGTAGGTCAGCTAATAGCCTCCAAGTATACATGGAACTCTTCGGCAGAGGATTATGGGAAGCCATTTTCTATAGAGGCAATTAACCCAAGCCTCGGGAAGGTGAGGCTGGATTTTATACTGTTGCACTATAAAAACAGAAGTAACAGAGGAGGGTGGCAGCCACCTTCTTGTGATAAAATTTTGTTTCTCTTTTTAAAAAAATGAATCGGTATGAACTATGCTCAAAGCTTATAAGGTTCTGGGGGTAGCAACTTCAATGAGTCTGTCAATTCTAGCCATGAACATTGATTGTTGGTGAGTCGGTTGTTCTACCTAAGCTTCCTTACCTCATTTCCTTCTCGTCACTCTGTGGAGAAGGCCTTGTTACCTTCATTTTTTCAGATGGAGAAAGAGAGGGGTGAGTGAGGTGGAGTTTCTCCCCTAAAGCCTTGTAAGGAAAAGATGTTAGAGCCAGGGTTTTAAGCAAAGGTTTTGAGTCATCTAAACCTGTGCTCTTTATCCATCTGAATGAGGCATGAAGATAACACCTGGGGCCCCAGACCTTGCCCTAGAGCCCAGGTAGAATTCCTATTGTCTGAATGAATAAAATCCCATTTAATACTGTTGAGCCGTTTCTGTGTGAGTTAACCTGATAACTTAATTTTCCATTCCACCTGATACTATGAGGACACAGTCCCAGGGATCTTTGGAGTAGAATCATTCCTTTAATAAATATTTATTGAGTTCCTGCTATGCATCACACACTGTATGTGAAAGAGAAGCTTCTTGGCTACCTTTTTTTTCTCCTCCTCTTTGCTAATGATGGGGCTTCTGGAAAGGGTGGAATTATATTTCATGTTTATAAGTGATAAAGAAAGAAAGAAATCAAGAGAATTTCTATTGGGGGAAGAGAAAGCGATGTGCCTTTGATAAACAAAGACGTGGGACTTACGAGTTTATTAACGTTTCATGGCAACCAAGAGATGAAATCAACCTGAGTCCATCAACAGGTTAGTGGGTAAAGAAACTGTAAAGTATATTTATAAGGGAACATTATTCAGCTTAAGAAAAAAAAATCTTGACATTATTTTCAATAATATGGATGGACCTGAGGGGCCATTTTGTTAAGCGAAATGAGCCAGGCACAAAAAGATGATTGCCATATGATCTCCCTCATATGTGGAATCATAAATAGTTGAGTTCGTAGATCCATAGAGTATACTGGTGGGCACCTAAGTGTAAGGGAGATTGGAGAAAGGTAGGTTAAAAAAAATCCCACAAAATTCTAGTAAAAACAGCAGGAGAAAATTCAGAAGATCTATTGTTTAAAAAATATTACTAGAGTAACTATAGTATTATATTCTTGAAAATTGTTCAGGCAGCAAATTCTTCTGTGATCTCATCAGGAAACAAAATATGTGATGTAGTGCACATGAATCTAATTAACTTGGTTTAGTTATTCCTCAAAGTACTTGTATATCAAGCTGTATTGCCACATGCCATAAATAAACACAATTTTATTTGTCCATTTAAAAGCATGTGTAAACAAATAATTGGTCCATTTTCATCAAAAGACAGAAGCAGGTTAGACATTTGAAAAAAATATATGTGCAATTAACCATCCTCTGAATTTTGAAAAGGGCAACTTCAGAAAAGGGCACGAGGCATGTTGTGCACTGAGCTGGGGACACGCTTCGCTCTGACAGGTGACTTAGGATAGAGTCATCAAAAAACAATCCTCCAAGTTTAGGTTGTATCAGGGATGGTAACCCTGTCGAGGGCTACGGAGGCAAACCCACAAGACTCTGAAGCAGCCACTCAGAAAGAGAGCCAGGCACTTCCTGAGTCCTCTTCCAGGGTCACAGTTAGATGTGGAGCATTTGATTACTCTACAGCAATTTGGCCTTATGGGATAGGGCATGATTTTCAAGAACCAGTTCCAATCACAAGGATGAGGAACAAAGAGCACATAGCCAGGTTGCTGTTCACATCAGTTCCCTGGCCTTCTTAGTCTGGAGGTTTCAAGGTTGCTTATAACGTGAAAACTAGGAAAGAAGGACATGTGTCTTAATTAGGGTTTTCATAGTTGTGAAGAGACCATCACCATGGCAACTCTTATATAGGAAAGCATGTAATCGGAGCTGGCTTACAGTTCAGAGGTTTAGTCTGTTCTCCGTACAGTGGAAAGCATAGTGGTATGCAGTCAGACATGGTGCTGGAAAGGTAACTGAGAGCTCTACATATGGATGGGCAGGCGGCAGGAAGAGTGACACTGGGCCTGGTTTGAGCATCTGAAACCTCAAAGCCCACCCCAGTGACATACTTCCTCCAACAAGGCCACGCCTCCAATAATGCCACTCCCTGTGAGTCTATGGGGCCCACTTTCACTCAAAGCACCACAGCACACAAGGAGGATGAAGAGATTTAGGAGAGGATTTTGGAGTGAAACAAGCAGGGAAGGATGCCTCCTCATTGCGAGACACAACATAGAAAGTGACTGAAATGCCTTGAGTTCTTGTCTTTTTGTTAGATGACTTGCAGAATCCAAAAAGAAGTATATTTCAGCAAAACTTCCAAATATCTTATGTCTTGAGACCCATAAAGTAATCAGGTATATGTAATTCACAGAAATTATTATTGACAATACGGTCTTCACATACTATTCCAGTACTGTACAGTCCCCAGAGATTCCCTGCTCATTTCTCTCTACAACATTTCATCTCTCTTAGAACCTTCATCCAATACTGCAAAGTACATATGAGAGGGGACATGCAGCTCCCCAGACATTGTGCCCCACCCTTCAACCCAGCCTGTCACCTCTGAGAACACTTTGATTGGTCCATGTGGCTACCATAGAGCACTCTCTTAGATGAGGTGTTTCATATTCTACTTTTACCTTTTTGAGTCTACCACATAGACGCTCAAGAAGCCACTTAGGTAATTATTGGTACAGAGGAAGAGGGAAAAGCTGATTCATAAGGCCACATCTTATGTCACGAAAGAAAGCAGCAAAGGAGCTATATAGGGGCCACACATTAATATATTTTGTCGCTTTGTAATCTGGCAAAAGCTAAAGTCCAAAGCAGAGACCATAGTGAGATTCTTGGCGATTCAGTTATGGAAAGAACTGCCTATGTTGCTTTCTAACGCCTGCTACCATGAAAATATAAGTACAGCCATAAGATACCCAGGTTTAAGATTGCCACCATGAGACTGGAGAGTGTGTGGGTTACCGGTTCCATCATTCATGCACAATTATTTTGACTTCAGACATCCTAAGCCCAATTTACATGGATTCATACAAACAAATAGCTGTCATGTCCACAGGGAAGCTTTCTTGCAGTTAGTCTGTGATGTTAGAACAGAAGAATGTAGTAACTTTTCAAGGAATAATCATTAAGAATTTTAAGGGTAATGGCTTTCTATGGGAGCTGGTCTGATAACTGAGGAGTACTTGATATCCTAACAAGGCAGTTAAAATGATGTTCCTTTAGTCATCATACCTGATACCCTCAAAAGGCAGACACAAGTGAGTGGTTGCTAAGCCAATTATTCATTGAGCCATCCAACAAGTATTTGGCAGTGCCTGATGTAAATATTATGACTCACCCTTACTAAATGAGACGTGAATACCTCCGAGCCTCGACAAACTTAGAATTTGGTGATAAATGTGCTGCTTATTATCATGCGGAGGCCAGAAAGTCAGGAGATAGAACTAGTCTGGGGGTTCCCAAAGCTGCCTACGTTTCCCCCAAAGTAAGCTACTAAAGCTGGGCTTCAAATGGAAACCTTGAAGGGAGAGAGAGAAAGTTCCAGGCAAAGGGTAAAACATGCTCCCATTTTATAAAGATTTTTTTTTCTAGAAAGTTCCATTAACAGCAGCCCAGAAAGTTTACCAGCAAGCAATAGGGAGCCTGGGGGAGATGGAACCCTCTTACTGAAGGCATCGAAGATATATAATTTAAATGCAATTCCTGTCGATAACTACCCTTTGTACTTTAATGCATGTCAAATACTTTTCTATCATCTGCTCAGATTTGTGTACTGTTCAAAATTTCTGGGTATCATCCCAAATGGTGATAGGCAGGCTTCCAATCAAAATAGTCTCTTTTTTTCCCCTTTTCTCTTCCATTAGTCATGGCCTCTTGCCATGTAGTCTCACAAATGGACACAAACCAATCAATCACCCTTATAAAAATGTCAAAATTCATCCTTCCCTACTGTGAAATGAATACACTGACCTTAACACAAATGTAGAAATGAATAAAAAAAATCTATCACCACCATGGGCCCCTTGCTGCCACACTTAAATTTCTACACTTTTCAGTTTGACAAGGCTGACATTGCCAAGAAATAATGTTTTTGTTCCATTTTCTTTCTTTTTTTTAATGAAAAACTGGAAGCAGATGAACATGACTGCTAAATTTGCTAATAAGAATTTGTTTACATGCAGACCCTGCCTGTCAAGAAGTGCAGCTAGCCATTATCTGTTAAGAAGAAAGACATGAGAGAGAGAGAGATGGATGTGTTAGCCAAGAGGGGAAAACATCCATTTTATAATGACTGCTAAAACAACCAAAAAATGAACTTTCTCAGTCTTGAGATCTTCTCCTACCTGACCAAGCTAACCTGCTCCATTCAATGTTAGGTTCTAGTTTATACAGCCTAATACTGAAGAGGCAAGAATATCCTAAAATTGGCAGGTGTTAACTCAAATCTATCCATAGATATCTCTTTGACCTTGATGAGGTCACCTGGTCTCCTTAATACTCCATTTTTTCACCTGAGAAACAAAGACAATGGTGTCTATCTTCTAGTATTGTGGTGGCATCTGTTCACAAGTCTGGACATTCACTTGGCTCTGGAGCACATAGCTTTCTTTGTCTTCAAAGGAACACACTTTCGAGTCAGATCCCTCTGGCTCCTGAGATTTGATGTGGGCTCTGCACCTGGCCAATCAGAGCTCCGCATTCCAGGATCGTGGAAACGGTCTTAAGATCATGCATGTAGCAGAATCTGGGACCAGAAGAATATTACTGAGCCTCTTTTAGGGGCTTACTTGGAAAATAACCTCTGGTTGCTGGAATTAAGAGGGCAGCAGGAGGAGGAGTGGGAGGAGGAGGAGGAGGAGGAGGAGGTGGTAGTGGAGGNGAGAGAGAGAGAGAGAGAGAGAGAGAGACTGATTTGAGTCACTTGGTCCTTTGAGTCACTTGGTCCTACTGGAGATCTGGACTTGGTGGTTCCATATGTCAGTAAATTCTCTCTCTCTCTCTCTCTCTCTCTCCCTGTGTTCAAACTAGAATCTGAAAAAATTAATTAATTAGACTTAAGTTAAACATGATTTTATGATTTTTTTGAGAGGCCACCTATAATTTCACAAGGGACTCATACCCGGAGTAGAGTGAGCACTCAACACAGAGTCTCTTGGATTTATTTCAGGGTTATACCTTCATCAACTCATTGTCAGGGAAAAGAACACAAGTCAAAAACCTAACATCTGACACCATTAACTCATTTCTCACAGCTCAACAGCACCACACCATGCAGAAAAGTAATTACTCAGTTCCATGGCTATGGCAGAAGAGGAAAGTACTTCATGGTGCTACCCAGCATCTCAAGAGAGCATCCTAAGGAGTATTACTAGCCAAGGAAAATATCTAAGTTCACAGTTTGAAGTATGATTTCTATTGAAGATGTATTGTTTCTACACCTTGGTAAAGTGGAAAACTTGTAAGATGAACCACAGGGAACTGTTTATAAATGGAATAATTGTGTTTGTGTGTGTGTGCTTCTCCATTTAGCCTTTAAAAGTTTCACAAAGCCAACAAACAGTAAGTAGCCATGGCTCTGCCTATGGCTACTTAGCAGTAGTCACAAGACATTTTTCTGTCTATGTTCAAGCTATACTCACTCATAATTTATCACTCATTATTTTATGCAATAGGACAAATATCATTCATGAGATCAAACTTTATAAAAATGGAGAAAATAATGAAAGAATAAAAGGAAGGGAGGGAGAGAAATATCAGAGGCCAGCAACCTGGGAAGGAAGACAAAATGTCAAGGTTGTTTCTGCTCTCCCGGGCATTCAGTTCTTCACCCTGGAGATTACCATCCCCAAAGATCCCATGGCTTCCCTGTAATGAGCATGTCCCATTGAAATCTTCCTTATTTATTTATTCAGGGAAAAATTAATCTGAAGCCCATTTGGGGATAAATAATCGATAGTAATTTCAAGTTCCCCTTAGCATGGGCATTTGCATTTGGAAACAAATCAAACAGTAGCAAAGCAGTGTTCTTCACAGACACAGGCTTAAGGAGTCATCAGCTGGAGCAGCCTCTACAGGCCAGTGGGTTTACATATTGCTGTAGTCTGGACGTGGTTCATCCTGCTAGAGTCTCTGTTAAAATCTGATTGCTACAACAAGACCAGAACAACAGTAATATCAGTGGACATATGAATGCAGCAAGGAGAAAGAGTCTCAGGGTCCAACCCCTACACAAAGAACTATAGGCAGCTAATGGCTACTGGGGAAAAGAGCATTAGCATCTTTGAGGGATGAGTCCGTGTCTCAGGGTTTCTATTACTGTGAAGAGACACCATGACCACAACTCTCATACAGAAAACACTTAATTGGGACTGGCTTACAGGTTCAGAGGTTCAGTCCATTACTGTTGTGGACGGAAACATGATGACATGCAGGTAGACATGGTGTTGGAGAAGGAGCTGAGAGTTTACATTGGGGTCCACAGCTTTCAACATAAATAGTACAGATCCATTATCATTCCAAAATATAGGGAAGGGAGAATAGTGAGGAACTGCTGGACCAAAGCAAGATCAAAAACCAGTGGGGCAAACTCTAAATTCGACATCTCCATGACTGGTGTCAAGGAGCTCTTCAGATTTCCAACTCCTTTCTGCTTTGTTGACTGCAAGATACTTCTTTCTCATGGGCTTGTTCAATGTGGCATAAGCTGTCAAATTCTGCTGCATGCTGGGGCTAGAATAAGGCCTCTGTTCAATTACATCTTCACCAGCTTTAAGTTTCTGATGGTTTCCTTTACTGACTAAACTTGGGTATACTGCAACTTGCTCTGTAGACTGGCCTGGCCAGATGTGTAGAGGGCACAAATCTGCCAACTTCTGGCTTATGACTGCTGGGATTAAAGTTGTGTCCCACCATTCCTAACCCTAAACTTTACTTTAATTCCCTTTCAGAAGTTGGAAGCTTAGCTGGGTGGGCTCTTGCTCTAAGGTCATATAGCAACAGGCTTTTCTTTAACCATTTTATCTCCTCGAACACAGGACCTATCTCCATTTCGCTTCTTGGAGCCCCTTTTCTCCTAAATCTGTACATTTTGTGCTTTTCCTTGCTCGGTTTGCTCATTTTCACTATTTATCAGCCTAAGAGTAAACACTAATAACCAGATGATAATAATCAATGCTACGCTGTGTCGAAATGTCCCCTGCCAAAGCTGTTAGTCCGTATCTCTTCCATTTAATCTCAGGCAGATCTTTTTTGGACAAGGGAAGAGAGAAGCCTCATTCTTCACCAAAATATGACAAGAATGGTCTCTAGGCCACATCTTAATACTCTTCTCCTCTGAAGGCTCTTGATCCAGGTCTACAACTCAAATCACTGTCAATACCACTATCTTGTATGTTCCTACTAGGATGGCCCATTAAGCCCCACTTAAAGTGTTCAACTGATTTTCTAATCTAAGTCACAAAGTCCACATTTCTCTAACATCCATTCTGTACATCAAAACATTGCAGGCTGCTGCTGACCATGGATTAAAAAAGCCCAAAATAGCATGGATTGCCCATTGTTAAGCTGTTGTCAGAAGGTTCTATGATTGCAAAGACCTGAAAAGTCTTCCTTAAATCAGAACATCCCATCACCTTAATTCCTGTCCCATATCCTCCTCTGAGTAGCCTGTCTCAGATCCCCTTTCCCATGAGAGACAATCCTCAGAAGGGGATTTCTGTCTAACTTTAGTTCCTCACTTATCTTTTTGCTTGGTTGGTGTTCAGGTTTTTTGATCTAATGTGGGACTTAACTTGAAGTGACCCAAAGCCATATTTTAATTACAATTTAATTACAATTCTTTCTGGTGATGCTATCAGTGTAGCTGTCACTCAACGGGCATCACCCTCACTTGCCTGTGGGACAGAGTGACCAAGTAGATTTTATTTCAGGATATAAATTTTTAAATCCAATAACGGGGACTACCACAGAGCTTCAAAACATGCCAATTACACCGATTTTCTAAACTGCATACCAGTGCTAATCAGTTTGGTCTCTTTTCTATTTCCTCTTAATTTCCTTGTGTGGTTGGCTGTGGGGGGACGGAACAGGGACTCTCTGTGCTCTGGAGGCTCCTGTCTGCCAGTCTCTGCTTTCTCACATTGTAGTCTTAATTTGATCAGCAGTTATGAAAAGGCAGCATTAATCCCGGAGAAAGAATTGTTCCTGGCTAGGCAGTTTCAGCGGTGCTCCGAAAGTGAAGTGCTTTGTGCTCATCTATGAGTTTTGCCCTCTGGGGCTTTGCAGCTCCTTGATGGGAGACGAGAACAAGGGACAGAACTACTTAGAGCCAGAGAGATGACACCTGGTGTTGGAAAGTATCGTCAGGAAGGAAGCATAGTGAGTTCCCTACCCCGGCTAAGCTCCTAGGCAGTATCCTAGGATCCCGGAAGATGTTACTGCATATGGATGTAGCCATGGGCACACGTTGGTGGAAAGGAAAGGATGAGCCTTCCTCCCCACCCACTATGACAAGTCAAGTTCCCAGGCCTGGCAGGATAAACCTACGTCATTTATTCATCTGATTACAGTTGTCATTTGCATAGCACTTAACAGATCCTGGTGCCTTACCATATGCATTTATGAGTATCTCCTTTTAATCCTGGCAATATCATAAGTACATAGCATTGGAACTGGTGAAGAAGATGAGGTTTAAGGCTTAAGGACAATTCCAGGACTTGACAGGTTCTTAAGGGCAGCACAAGTTTGTCTCTAGGGTGTCTGTTATATACCAGGCTTTGGGGTAAGCCCTGAAGATATGAATAAAATGAAAAAAAAATCGATGCCCTGGCAATGCTGCAGCATGCATGGGTATCCCATATGTGGTGGCTCTGTTGAACTTGTCCGTTTTCGGTTTCATGGTCTACGTTGATGAGGACAACTGACCAGGTCTCTTTCTCAAGAGGGCACCAGGACTCATTACAGATGGTTGTGAGCCACCACGTATGTGGTTGCTGGGAATTGAACTCGGGACCTTTGGAAGAGTAGACAATGCTCTTAACCACTGAGCCATCTCTCCAGGCCTGAAGTTTGAGGCATGAATAAAAACAAAACCGTACAACCATTAGGTTAGTAAAGGTAACCAGTGAGCAAGCAAGCTATTAGACCTTGGGAACCTGCTATATTGTCTGGTTTGTAGAAGATACACAATAAATCTTTACTGAACAGTGGATGGCTGGAAGGATGGCTGGGTGACACTGAATTCATAGACATGACCATGGAATGTTCTGAAACACAGAGGAGTCAGACTTACAACATAGTAGGTGTTGGAGCTGAGTTTTGAGATAAGGGTAAGAAATTCATCAGCTGGTGAAATTCCTTTTATTTTTTTAGTGTGTGTTTGTGTGTGTGCTCGCACATGTGTGTGTGTGATGTTTACCACGTGTGTGGGTGTCTACGGAGAAACAGAAGAAGGTGTGAGATCTCACAGAGCTAGAATTGCAGAAGGTTAGTTATGGGTGCTGGGAACTGAACTCAGGACCTCTGTAAGATCAGGAAATGCTCTTAACAAGTCAGATGTTTCTCCAGCCCTAGCTGGTGGGTGGACTTTCATTGTCTAAGGCTGATGACACGGTATAAGTCGGCATCGTCCACTTTAACAGAACAACTCTGGACTGTCACCCGCCTTCTTGTCTAAAGATGCAGAGACTTTTTTTTTTTATCAAAGTCCGGGTGCCAGGCTCCCCCACCTCTGTTTATGTTCCTCTGCAGGATGCTGCTCAACTTTTTGCTAGTGTTGGTTTCCTTCTCTTTCCTAGGGGGCGATCACTCCCAGGGGTGTCATGCACAGCCTATGAGCATCATAGCTGGACTTCTTAAACTCTGGATCATTAACATTTTAAAAGCAAAGTGCTATGTTTCGGGCCCCCATAAATAATCATTAGAGGAATCATAACAGTAATTACCAAGCAGAGAAACAACAGAAGTGTCTTGCTTTCATCATCTGGTGCTTTATGGTGCCCTTTTAATGTCCACTACTTAATGATGGATCCTGGCAGCCCTGTGAGAGAGAAAAGCAAATAACCCTTCTGCCATTCGATGGAGATGGGATTAATGTTCAGGATAGAGGGACTAAGTTGCATCTTCATTAAGTTGCATTGATCGATCACATCGATATTAACCATTGGACTTCCTGACCTGCTGGGACTCATAGTAGCGCCCTTAGAAAGATGTTTGTGGTTCTGCTTTTGTCATGGAGGAGACAGAACCTCAGTAAGGGATTGATCCAGGGCCACCCAGATAGTAAGTGAGAGTGTTGTGACTAAAAGCCACTTTTTTTTAGTGTTCTTTGCATTTTAATATCTTCTTTGCTTATTCCTCAAGAGATCCAGAACAAGAGAGCTAGGACCAAACATTGCATCTTAGAGAGGTTAGGGTTCTTGACTTAATGAAAGAAAATGGGTGAATGGGTCCTGGATCAGATCTGGAAAGCTTGTCTGGTCTCTTTGGCCCTGGAGGACTGCTGTCATGCTTGACTTCATCAATCTCTTCATCCCTCTCCTTCTCTTCCTGCTTGGCACCCCCTCTTCCATTTAAGGTTCTCTTATTGTCTATGGTTGCTCCTATGCCTATGCTTTGGTTCTTAGTAGGAGAGGTGTGCATTAGCATGTCATTTATTATCACTTCTTAGAACCCTATCCATGTGAAAGTAGCATCCATTGCTACTTGCTAATTAAATTATTAGAGCCATTCACAGTCAATGTGAGCTCTCACCGCCCCCCCCCCAAATAGAAGCCCTTCGATGGTGAGAACGCAGAAGTATACTCTTTAGACTCTTGGGCTGAGCACACCACGTACAGCTGCCTGTCCTAAGCGGGGACACATAGACAAAGGGAAGAAAATCTAGGCTCTGCTTCTCCCCCCTCCTACCACTACCACCACACTGATGGAGCGGTGCCATCCACCACTGCTACAGGCAATGGGCACCTGCCAAGCTAGGGGAATGATGAAGAGGAATACCAGAAGAGCTGTAAAGAAGTTGGTTGACATGGTCTAATAAGAATCTCGTAGCCCAGCGAAAGACATTGTGGAGCTGGATGAAGAACGGAGCAGGAGAAGGTGCTGGAATCCACTAGACAGAAGCAGAGGAGGTTGCAAGGCTCCAGGGGAGCTGCGTGCTACACAAGCCCTGCAGCAGCAGCGAGATCCAAGGAACAAGGGCCCTGAGATGATAGGCAAGATGGTCTGTGCCCTGCATAAGACTGAATGAGGGCACTTAACTGCCGAGAAACAAAGATGGGAGACAATGTCAACTAGAAAGTCACCCATAGCAGACATGATGGAATTTACAGATTTCCCAGCAAGCCTCTAAATGACAGAGCGTAATGGGAGGGGATTCTCTGGTGTGTAAGCCCATGTTCTTTGCTAGCCTGTCTTGATGGTGTTGGGGTTGACACCTCTGATCTCATAGGGCAACCAAGGGCATTTTCATTGCCACATCTGGTCAGAGCTTCTGATTTATGTCCTGTCAGGAAGATCTATTTGCCCTGTAGTAGCCACGTTTCCACTGCTGATTCCCTTCCCCCTAGGGCTCGAGATTGCAGCTAGCTCTGTAGCCTCCTGAGGCATATCACCTAAATGTTCCCCTTGGAAATTGCTCCTGCAAATATTCTCAATCAAAACCCAATAAAATGTCGGAGAGCTTGTACTACCCCAGAGGCTGGGAATTGCATGCTGGAACCATATCCCAGCATGATAAACATAAGACCAACTCCAGCACCCTTCTAAGAGTACAGACTTCTGGAATTACATCTGGGATTTCCTCATCTAAAGGCAGACCCTGTTATTGAATTAGCAATACTCATCTATGATTTCCAGACGTCGGGGGAAACTAGCACATGGCAAACATGCCGAAACCCTTCTCACTGTGTCTTAGGGCTAGGGCTAGTTTGTGAATAACAATTTATTCCTTGGCCAGGGTTTTATAAACATCCCCATGCCACACTTTCGATGACATAGCTTCACAAAGCAGGCACTCATAAAGGACACCCCCTCCAAAAGTAGTGATGGTTTTTTCTTCCCAAAGAAGTTTTCTAGTGGCTTATTAACTAACTGGAGGAGCACTCACCCTGTGGCGACCGAGTGAAATCATGGTCCCTCAAACAAGTAACAGTATTGTTCCAAACAGCCAGGTGGTCCAGCTTGTCCCGCTGACAAGAGCTGCCTTCTGCTTTGTTGAGCCCCTGGTGTGCTTATCAGTATGGTTGACATTGAATAATAGCATCAATTTTCGTTTGTTCATTACTTTTAAAAGTTCATTGTTTGAGAATTTTACATAGGAATATAATGTGTTTTGATGAAATCTACCTTCACTCCGTCCACTCTGGCGTCTCCTGCTTCACCATCTTTCCTGCCTAACTTCATGCAGTTTTTTCTAATCCACTAAGTCTACTTAATGCTGCCAACATGTACATGGGTGTAGGGTGATCCCTGGAACATGGACAACCTACCAGCAACTGAGTCTCTGAAGAAAACTGCCCCCTATATCCATCAAGTACGGAATGCTGGCTATTCAGCTAGTGGTAAGACTTTGTGAGGATGTCCCCACCCACACTGGAATTTGGGCTGGCTTCCTTCTGTGCAGATAGTACCCATGCAGTCACAAGGGCTCTGAGTTCACACGTGTGCTGGCCCCGTCAGGTCAGGTAACACCATTTCTCCGTGGTCCTCCACCACCTCTGCCTCCTACCGAGCTACCTTTGAGCCGATCAGTGTGGCCATCATCCCTGAGAGCAGGAATTACTGTAAAAAACAAACGGATCCTCTTCTGATCTCTGCAGCTCCCTGTCTAGCAACATGATGTCTTCCTCTCACCTGTGCTCCTGACAGGCTGCCATCTGCCACTAGGACGTTACTGGAGTCAAATGATGCCAGTGCTGTGCCCTTGAACCTCATAAATTTTAAGTTGAATAAGCCTTTACAATTTCTCTTATCAATTACCCAGCCTCTAGTATTTTACTATAGCAACAGAAAATGTATGGGTAGAGTCCCACTTATTTGCAATCCCTGAGGCCAGAGCCTAGGCATTCATGTTTTAGGATGTTTCTGCAGTTGGTTAAGGGGCCACTTAAGCCCACTAATGTTAGGCACCACAGAACTAGCTTCAGGGCTGAACATTTTCTTCTGGACCATTAGTACTTATATCTGGCATTCTATTGTCATTCAATGAATTCTAGAAGGTTGGACACATGAATGATTGAGAAATGGCTTCCTACGTGATAGTTAAACTTGACCTTAAATGGAAATTAATAATTTTATATCATTTTCTTGAACATGGAATATTAGCACTCATGGGGACCTTTGACACAAGAGAGATTTATCATGTCTGACAGATAAGGAGACTGTAATATAGGGGAAAAAAGATCTCGTGGTGAACGGATAGTGGGGACCAAGTTCATGGATGTCAAATTTGGAGGGTTTAACCTGCATTCTGTGACCTAGAGGCATTTCTTTCATTTAACCTTTCCGAGCAAGGATGAGCTCTTTCTTTCGGGACCCCTTGAATAGGAATGGAAATGCCCCCCCTATTCTCCAGGCTTGTGTGCATTTCAGGGCATTTATTCATTATTTGGAACCTGCTCATTATACAGTTTTACTACATAATGAAGACAAATGCCCACAGTTTAGCTACAGATTCGGTTAATGACAAGATGTATAATAATACAAGATAATAGGGCCAGGCCATTGCATCCTAATTAAATATTTTTGTCAGATCCTTTCACTCATTAATCTTCTTCTATTTGCCATGCTTTATGGCTATTTTGCTTCCCACCTTGAGGAGATGCATATGCGTCATTTAAAAAATGGAAACACTTTCAAGGTTTTTATGGGAACTGGGTTTTCTTCTCTCTGTACGTGTTTGTCTGCAGACAAACCATGGAGTTTAGAAGGGAACACATCACACGTCACTCAGACGAGCCCTCTAATTGGTATGCTAGCTCACACTAAGCTCTGTGATTGCATCCAGTTACTGGCAGGGAAAGAAAGCATTTCCAAGGGAAATAATATCTCACCGAGAGTCTGGTAATATCTACGAAAGAACTGAACAGTAAACACCAACTTTAATTTTAATGTCTCATATTATACACAATATTCCAAAGCGAAGGTCTGAGGCATTCACATCCACCCTTCAGGGCAATGATATTATCCTAAGACTGCTCGGGTCACTGATGTCAAATTTGCATCTGCTTAGGGACACAGAGGGTAGGAGCATCAACCTTCCCACATCATCCTACATCATCATTTTCTTCATAAGCAAAAGTATTTACCTATTAGGAGCTGTCAAAGGCTGACATTCCACAAGCTATCTGGCAGCCGGCAATAACCCCTTTTAGGTTGAGCTTTGATGGGACAGTATTTAGGTTCTAATGGCCCTTTAAAACTAAAAGGTGCAAATGTGAACCGATGAAATCCACACTGCAATGGCCATTTGCAGAATGATCCTTGCAGAGCTGCTGAGAGCTATGGGGGCTGATAAAGCATCTCCATTAGAATGCACCCCTGGTAAGGCGAGGTGTCCTCCACAATACCTGTTTCATTTAATGGTGCTCATTCTCACCCTCCACCCCTTCCCACAACTAAAGATGATTACCCTGACAGCAAGCTGTGTCTCACCCATCACTTTCTGTCAATTTTCTTCCCTCTGGAAAAAAAAAAATTCTGTTTGGGTTCTTAGATTAATTCTCTAGGCAAAACATTCACCTCCTATTTTTGCTATTTCTGTTCAAAATAGACATCCAGGGAGAGTTAATGGAGGAAACAAAACTTAGGCTATGATTTAAACACAGCACATCAATTACAGTTTGAAGAGGGCGAGGAAAAGGATTCAAGGAGAACTTTCCTCCTGAAACACACCTTCACCATGAAGCATCGCACCGACGTCGCAGTACAGATGTAGAGGCAAGGAGACAGGATTGTCTCACAAATTCCCATCCAATCTAGACTGATTCCCCATTAGCATCTGCAACACAAGATAAGCTTACTTGATGGACATGTGTGTCCAGGAGGAGAAATAATAATAACTGAAATAGCCAAATAACCATTAACAGTTTTTTTTTTTTTACTAATCAGTTAATGTTTTCTTTTCTCTAAAGGAGACACAGGACAAATCTGAGTGTCATTCAAAAATATTTCTGGGGACTAAATTCCTGGAATTAAGAGCTTTTGTGTGGCTTTCTCTCTAGAGATTTTTTTCTGAGTTTTCTTTCCACCGTTGAACCTATTCCACATCTATAAAAATGATGAATCCTTGGTGCTAAGACTTCATTCTTCATCGCCGAGCTGGGGAAACATCTTGACCTACACAGAATATAATGAATGATGGAAGGAGACGCGTGTGACATTTAAAGGGAGGATGGTAGAAAGGGCCAAAGGCAAAAGAGATGACACTCAGCCTTATCTGAGGAAAGGAAACTGTTTCTGCTGTAGAGGCTTCAGTGCTCAATCAGTGGGGCTCTTAGGGTACCAATGTTTCATTCCTGCCCCCACACAACACAATCAATTACTTAGAACAAGTCCAACTCTGAGATACACAGAAAGATTTCTGGTGGTTGTGACATACCACACAGCCTTCACTAATAAGAATGTATTAATAAATTAAGGGCTCACTCAGTAAACACTTAGGATATGGTGAGGTACAAATTAATTAGGAATATAAGAGGAGGACTCAGAGTGTATCATATATAGAATGATATATGATACATATATATGATATATGATATATATGAGTAATAGGCTTCACATGCTCTACAGGAAGGTGAGAAATGTGCTCAGCATTGAGGAACAGCTTCATCTATAATCTGGTGTTGTAGTTGAGAACTATGTGGGATTACTGAACTCTGGTTTCTCTAGTGCATGAAGGAGGAAGGTTTTGTTCTGTAACTACTAAGACTGTGGTTTGGCCAATTAAGATATATTTGCCTAGGAGTAGGCTAATGTAAGCAGAATACACGGCATCCAACGGCATCTCTTCAGTGTGCTGGATTGCTGAGTTCTTTTGAATTAAGAATGAAAAGAACCGCCATAAGGGAGCTCTCTCTTCCTCTTTACTCCCTTCCTCCTTCCCTCCCTTTTCTGCACATAAATCCCCATTTCTCTTTTAAATACTCCATCAATATCCCATCAAAAGATTCCATGAAGTCTCCCATGAAGAACTTCATGCCATTTACACTGTCTTACTTGACATAGATCCTGGGTCCTTCTTTTTGTCCACACATCACCCACGAGCACCACACTGATTGTGTGCTTAAAAGAAACTTTGGGAGATGTCCACACTCCACTGTCTGCTCCGTAAATCCTCCATTGTCCTGCTTTTTCCCATCTTATTTCTCCTACTTCTCCTCAGATTCTCTCTGACTTAATTCCACCATGATGTACCTGGTGGGCTTTGATTCATCATTGTTGGCTTTCAGACCCAGGTTCTTTATCTACATTTTTCTTCTAACTTAACCTCTTCTGCTGGTCAGAAAGCATTTTCTCCTGAGTAAATTCAAAGATTGGGGCTGGAGAGATGGCTCAGCAGTTAAGAGCATTGCCTACTCTTCCAAAGGT
>LOJH01015867.1:4943-22468 GCA_001685095.1 Ellobius talpinus | reverse complement strand
TGTGAGTTCAAGGCCAGCCTGGTCTACAAAGTGAGTTCCAGAACAGCCAGGGCTGTTACACACAGAAACCCTGTCTCAAAAAACCAAAAAAATTGTTAGTTGTGCCTGCCATGGAAGAACAAGCCTTCAATCCCAAAGATGGGGCAGGCAGACTTCTTGTTGAGTTCAAGGCCATCTTGGTCTACAGATACTAAGTTTCACCCCAGCCATGGCTAATGAGACCTTGTCTCAGAAAAGTAAAAAGGGTTCCCTATGAATGTTTTCCACATCGAGAGGATGTGGGGGAAGAGGTGAGCTTTATGCCTGGAGTTTAGGTGTCACCCTAGGAAGTTTGAACCAGGCCTACTGAAGGAAGGTGTTAAAACAGCTGAGTAAGGTCTATACCATTGACAGCCGACTGTGACATTGGCCTTTGTCAGGAGAATGCACAAAGGCTTTTGGGCTCCTTAATTCAGCTGCTCTCCTGTAGGAGAGAACCTACAGGTGGCATCACACAGCATCTTTCTAGGTTGATAAGGCAGAAAAGATGGAAATGCTCAGCAACCTGGCATTATAGGGGCTTTGTTAGCCAGAACATGGGGTCGAGCCCAGGAGGGTCTTTGGCCGCTCTAGCCAGAGGTGGTAGACTAATGCTCCATGTACATCACATTGGTCCCAAAGATCCTCCAGAAGGGTGGAGGGGATTCCTTTCCTGTTTTCCAAGCATAGCAGCTCTACTGAAGCTTCTGGCCCCTCGGGAGGGGGCTGAAGGTGGGGACCACAGAGGTTCTTCTGATCCTCTGCCACTGTGAGGGGCCTGGCACCTCTCCAGCAGATCTCATAGGAAAGGAAAAGGACATCTCTATTGTCCCCTCTCTCTGGCCCTCGGTGTTAAGAAGTCTGGAAATACTGTCCCTTCTTAGAGTGATTTGGGAGTCTAAATTATCTAGGAAACATTCCTATATCAGTGTTGGCAGAAACAATATCCCTGGGTCCCCAGCAGCCAGTGGCCCAGGTCGGGACAGCCTGCTGTTAACTCAGGGAAAGGGGAAGATGGATGTGTTGCCTAGGTCTGGGCAGCCTGGCTAGGGTGCTGCTCTCCTGTGGTGTTGGATGCTGCTCTGGAGGACTGAGCCTGGACCTCTGCCAGGTCTATAAATAGCGCGCAGTGATGGAGCCTCCCTCCTGCCCGGCACTACAATCAACACTTCTGGGTCAGGCTCTTTCAGGAGCTCAGGTTGCCAGGTCTCCTGTCTGCTCTTGTTCTTCCTACATAGGTGGGAAGAGATCCTGTTGGTTCTTCAACACTTACCAGCTAGGAGTGTCTGGATGTTTTGTTGCCCAGGAATGAGTGACGATTGGTTATTTTCAATAAAGTTGGAATAACAATTATATTTTAGGACTATAAAGATTAGGGCTGGAGAGGTGGCTCAGAGGTTAAGAGCACCAACTGCTCTTCCAGAGGTCCTGAGTTCAATTCCCAGCAACCACACGATGGCTCACACTTATCTGTAATGAGATCTTGGTGCACGCTTCTGGTGTGCAGGCATGCATGCAGGCAGAACACTGTATACATAGTAAATAAATAAATCTTAAGAAAAGATTAAATGTACATAAAAGTCTCAACAGGGCACTTGGATACTTGGCTGTCTATTTCTTCTGGTGGCTGCTGCTTAATTTTTATATGTTGCCTATACTCACGCATTCATTTATTCCCATCACCCCCATCCTGCACACAAAGCCACCACCATTTTGTAAGGGGTTCCCTCCAAACATGACGAGAAACAGTATTTTAAATACATATCTAAGAGAGTATGCTTAGTTCATAGGGTAAGAGTCAACATGAGGACTCCTCCCGGTTCAGCTCCCAGAGAACCAAAGAGGGTTACTTTCTCTTTAAATGCAAATCACCTCCAGCCAGCTTAGCTTCCACCAGCTCTAGTTCCCGGCAGCAGGGAAGAGGGAGACCTGGGTTGAGGGAGATTACAAAGAAGCATCATTCCCTACTCCAGACCCCAAGCCTCCAGGTCAGTGGCTCCCCAAGGGATGTGGGAAGGGAGTGATGCAGGAGGGGATGGGGTAACGCGCCTGATGCTCTGTTTTGAAGCCAAGGTTCAGAATTGCGTGATTCCTTGGACACAGCCTCCCAGGCCGGGCACAGTCACTTACTGGCTCACACTGTTGCATGGGGAGACAGAAGTTGTCTCCCTTCTACCCCGCCCCAGCCCCACTGATGCTGCCCAGCTATTCTATACTGCTGATGTAAATGCGTATGCTCCTACTCCATCATCGCCATCTTAGGAGTGAAGTGACAGAGCTTTTTGACAGCAACTTGGACTGAGACCCCATGGAGAGGCCCCAGCAGACCAGGGGCCTAGGCGGTAGGGCTGCATGAGAGCGAGGCTAAAGTGTGCCGGCCATAGTTGGAGACATCGGTGGAGAGCCAACCCCAGAGACTCTCACTGGAAGAAGCTAGAAGCTGTCCCAGGGACCTTCTAGGCACCCCTGGTATTTGCAGTTGAAGTGGAAGAGAAATCCCGGTATCTAAGGGAGGTGAGGCCATGAGTCAGTCATTCCTAGTCACTGGTGGACAGGTTGACACTAGAGCCTTCCCCGGTGCCCCACCTTACGTTGGTCATATCTCATACAGAGCGGGGCCACGTTAAGACACCCGATCCTCAGTTGGCTCCCCTAGTCACATCCACCTCTCCAGCCCCAGGCTGTAGGCTGCAGCAGCAGGAAAACAGCAAGATGGGTTCACTCCAACCCTCTCAGGCAGGCCCCCATGGGGTTCTCGGAAGGGGCACTGGGTGGCCTTGGAAGGTCCTTCAGATGCATAGCCACAGTCCAGCAACAGGCTGGCATCGGGCCCTGTACAGACAACAGGACAGAGCTCCTGACTGCTGGACGGGAACAAGTTCTTGTCAGTTCTGAAGAGCTGCTGAGTGAAGGGACGGTTTGGCCCTCTCCTTATCTTCCTTCCCAGGCCTGAGGTCCAATCAAGCACCCAATGGATGACAAAAAGAAGAAGAGGAGTCCTAAGCCCTGCCTGGCCCAACCAGCACAGGCCTCAGGCACACTGCGGAGAGTTCCTGTGCCCACCAGCCACAGCGGTTCCTTAGCCCTGGGACTCCCTCATCTGCCATCACCCAAACAACGAACCAAGTTCAAGAGGTGAGTACAAACAGGGTGTTTGGCAAGAATGGGCGAGCACTATGGGAGGGAGGACCCCAGACATTAGCTGCCACGTGGTAATTGATGCCTTCCTGTGTACTGGCTCCACGTTCACGGGTGGGGGGGGTGGAGACCCATGCTTGCCCTCAGATGCACAGAGAGAAAGCAGGGAGACATTGGGACCACACAGAGTGGGGCTGTATCTCTGCAGAGGAAGTGAGCAAGTCTGAGAGTGAGAGGAAGTTGCTGGACCCCCGACAGGGAAGAACATTCAGAGCTGAAAAGCTTGCAGGGCATGAAAACATAGACATTGCCTGAAAGGCTCCAGGAGTGCTGAATAAACACCTCCCTTTTGTTTTTTGAGACAGGGCTTCTCTGTGTAGCCCTGGCTGTCCAAGAACTCACTCTGCAGACCAGATCGGCCTCAAACTCACAGAGATCCGCCTGCCTCTGCCTCTCGAGTGCTGGGATTAAAGGCATGCGCCACCACTGCCTGGCCATTTGTCCCCTTTTATTTCATCTTAGCGATGCTGGGGAATTGAACTCAAGATATTGGGCATGCGAAGCAAGCGCTCTACCACTGAGCGACCTCCCTAGCCTATTTAAGTTCTCTGCTCATTCCTTTTTATGTTATTATTATTCTTTTTGAGACAAGGTTTCTTTTTGTAGCCCTGGCTGTCCTGGAACTTGCTTTGTAGACAAGTCTGGCCTCAAACTCAGAGAGATCTGCTGGCTTTTGCATCCCAGGTGCTAGAATTAAAAGCATCCCGTCATGGTGGCACATACCTTGAATCCTCGCATTGGGTGGCAGAGGCTGGTAGATCTCTATGAGGCCAGCCTGGTCTACACAGTGAATTCCAGACCAGCCAAGGCTGCATAGTGAGACCCTGACTGAAAAGAACAAAACAAAAAAGAATTTGGGTCCTACAGTATAGTTATCCCCGTTTGTTCCCACGAATACGGTGTGTTCCTTTCCCTAGCATTCTATAAAAGCAGTGCTCCTGTGGAAGTCTGTACCATCTGCCCATCCAGCATGGGCCAGGGTATAGGCTGCAGAGGCTGTAGCTGAAGCTCAGGGCTACTTGAATAGTAGGGGATGCAGCAGGAGAGGAAGGCAGGCCTGGCTGACTGGAGTGTTCACTGTTACTCTGGGGAGCAAAATGTATTACCCTGCTGCAGCCCGAGCCACGCCTGCAAGGAGATGGAAAATTCACAACAGTTTCGGTACCAGAGCAGGAAGATTTTTGGTGGGAGGTGCTTTGCTGGCAGTTAAAAAGGAAAGGTCGCTGAAGGCCAAGGCCGAGTGACCCACCCGGAGTAATAGAGGCTATGTGGGCTCTCAGACAGAAGGCTGGGTCCATCTCCTTGCAGGCACAGCTCTGGCTGCAGCACCATGGAAACAGACTTTCTGTCCTCTTCCTTCCTCCCCTTCCTTAGCTCCTTTCCCTCTACCCATCCCACTGCTCAGGGCAAGATCTGAGAACAAACATCCATTTGTGTTGGTGAGTGGGCTGGGCAGATGAAGTAGTACAGAGAGAGATGGCACCAGAGATCTGGGCGTGCCTGGCTGTTCCCAACACCCATGACCATGGTCATGTCCACTTCACCCAGAGTAGGCAAGGAGAAATGCCGCCCGGTGCTGGCTGGAGGTGGGGGCGGCTCTGCAGGCACACCTCTGCAGCACTCCTTTCTGACTGAAGTGACTGATGTCTACGAGATGGAGGGGGGGCTGCTGAACCTGCTCAATGACTTTCATTCGGGCCGCCTGCAGGCCTTTGGTAAGTCCAGGGGCAGGGGATTTCTGTGGGTGGGGCTGGAGGTCCTGGTCTGGGGACCTGCTGGGGCTAGGGTCCCAGGCTGGCTCCTAAACTCAAGAGTTGTCCAGGGAAGGAATGCTCCTTCGAGCAGCTGGAGCACGTGCGGGAGATGCAGGAGAAGTTGGCCAGACTGCACTTCAGCCTGGACGTGTGTGGGGAGGAGGAGGACGAGGAAGAGGAAGACGATGGAGTCACAGAGGGCTTGCCTGAGGAGCAGAAGAAGACAATGGCTGACCGAAACCTGGACCAGCTGCTTAGCAATGTGGGTCATAAAACTGACTGTTTGGGATCCTAGGGGCACCAAGGGTGGAGAGAGCACAGGCTCCCAACTCTCCCAGTGAAACGTTTGGGGGTACATGAACCCAAGATCTGTGAGCTCCTCCAGATCCACTAATAGGGCTTCCCCTGAGCATCCGCGTTTGTTCTGGGTCCCCTCCTGACAGAAACCTCCTTTTCTCTCTATTGACAGCTAGAAGATCTTAGCAATTCCATGTATCCTTTCCAAGGGGATTGATAGGGTTGTGTGTCTCTCAGCAGAGGGAGAAATCCTGCCTCCCTCTCAGCGAATGCACACATAGCAAACATTCCCATCTCCTGCAGTCCTGACTCAGAGTTAGCCACAAACTCTCCGCATTTGAGAGGAGGAATGTAGAATTTCCTGACTACTGAGAGAAAACGGCAGCACGGGTGGTGGCACAAAACTAACCTAGCCCTCCTTCAGAAAGCAGAGGCAAGCCCTGGCACGATTACAGTCTCGGAAGCTGACGTTCTCCTACCCTTTAAGCTTTTCATAATTATCCTTACTTAGACTGTGGCCTGGTGTGGTGGCACTGGACACTCACACACAGCCTGTGCAGGATGGGAAGGTAGGTAGGTGGAAACACTGGGGTCCAAAGCGTCACAGTTCTTGACTGGCACAGACAGAAGCTGCACTTGGCAGAGAACGCTGAGCCTGAGGAGCAGCCAGCGACATAGGTGTCGGACCCAGGCATAGCTGCTTCTCTCCTTCCCTTCAAACTGTGACTTTTTACGGACTCGGGAGGGTTCCGCAGCCCCCCAGGTGCTATGAGGTGGGGGGCACTGGATGGAATTAAACAAACGGAAAAGCCCGCTCCTTTTCGGTGTCCTTGCTTTTACTGTGTCGCACACTGGGTCGAGAGGAAAGGCTCGGAGCGGGACCGGGTGCGTCGTTGGGTCGGAAGAAGAAGCCGTGTGCGTGACCCTGGAAACGACGGGCGGGGCCCCGTATTTGCGCCTGCTCAAGAGCGGCGTCGCCTAAAGATGCACTGCGCAAGCGCACGCATGCGGAGGATGCACAGCACAGGGCGGTTGGCGACATGATGGATTCCGGCCTGATTCTTCAGAAGGTGTCAGCATTGCAGGTCGTGCTAGAGCGAATGCACCTCGGGTCAGGGACCAGGACCTTCAGCGTCCCTTACCCGCACTGCACTGAAGAATGCCCTGGAGGGGCGGGGTTGGAAGAGCTAGAAGAACCTTAAAGCGAGGGAGGAGGGTCCAGCCCAGCACTTTTCGCCTCCCAGAGCTCAAAACATGGTTGCCTGTCCCTTCCCCACAACTGTTTTCTCTGGCGGCCCCCCATAACCTCTCCAAGAAACATCTCTCTTTTGAGCTAAGGGTGTAGTTCAAAAGTAGAGCGCTTGACTAGCATGTTCAAGGCCCTGGGTTCGATTCTCTAGCCGCCAATAACCACAAAATCGAGTGTGTTTGCCAAGTTATCCTTTTTCTTTCTTTTTCTTCCTTTTCTTTCTCTTTCTCCCTCCTTTCTTTTTTCTTTTCTTTTTTTTGTGTGGTGTGTGTGTGTGTGTGTGTGTGTGTGTGTGTGTTCCAAGACAGGGTTTCTCTGTGTAGTTCTGGCTGCCCTGGAACTTGCTCTGAGAGATCCACCTGCCTCTGCCTCCTGAGTGCTGGGATTAAAGGCATGTGCCACCACCGCCCGGCTCAAGATACCCCTTTTGTAAAAGTATTAAGAGGCATTTTCCCCGCTTCTCCACATTAGGCTTTTATCCGGGGCTTCTTGGTCCGGCGTCAATTCCAGAGCCTTCAAGCTGAGTATGAAGCAATTGTACAGGAGATCGAGGGTGACCTCAGCACACTTCAGTGGACTGGGGGCTGGATTCCCAAGCCCATATTTCTCCCAGAGGTAGTATATACCCCAGGGGTAAGAGAGAAGGAGAACCTGGTACGGGGTTCTGGGAAATGGTGGAGCTTCCTCTTAAGATTTATGTGTATGGGTGTTTTGCCTGCGGTCTATACTGTGTGTCTGCCTTGTGCCCCCAAGGCCAGAATCACTCACACTTCAATCCTTAGCCTACCTATTTGCCTACTAAACTCTGGTTTCCAGACATCTGAGGTGGTTTTAACCCTTTGATTCTCATACCTCTGATTTTTAACAAGGCAAAATCTCATTGCTCCTGGAAAGCAGAGAAAATACCAAACCCAGAGCAGAAACTTTGGAGCCATTTCCCATGTAAAGACTCTGAGAAAGATGTCATCTTAGAGGAGATGGTGTTGAAGACAGGAGGGAGCCCAGCAAAACCAGGAAGTCTTTGCCAAGATGACAGCTCCTGGCTTCAGACTGAGCAGGGCAGGAGAGCCAGCCAGGAGAAGACCAGAGATATCTCCATGTCCGAGGTGGACAATGCAGGTACCTCTTTGCCTAGATCAGGGCAAGCCCCTGACCTTCTCTGGGCCTCGACCTCCCAGCTGAAACACAGAAGAGTGCAAGATGAGTTGCTGCCCTTCCTCACCCCTTCCCCCTGCCTGATTCATGAACATGGAGGGCTGTTGCCGCCCTTCCTCACCCCTTCCCCCTGCCTGATTGATGAACATGGAGGCTGCCAGGATCTAGGACTGGACTAGTTCCCAGTGTCTACCCCTCAAGGCAGTCTCCTTTTCCTCCTTTCTTCAAAGAAGTCACAGATCTGAGACTGTCCCAGAGACAACATGAGCTCCAGGACCAGCGCAACCATTTGGCCATGGAGCTGCTATGGCTGCAACAGGCCATCAACAGTCGGAAGGAGGTAGGCACTAACTGAGAACCTTTCTAAACAGGTCAAGGGTGGGGAGGGGCCTTCTGCCATTCCTGAGCAAGCTTGTTCCTGTTCTTTCCGAACAGTACCTCATTCTCAAGCAAACACTGAGATCCCCAGAAGCAAGCCAGACCAGAGACAAGCCTGACACATGCCTGGACCACAGGGGACAGACCTGTGGGAAGACCTGGCTGCAATCTAGCTGCCTCCTTAAGGACCAGTTGTGTAGAGACAGGGCCATAGGAGAGCCACACTCTGCAGATGACTCTTGCCACAAGGGCAGATCGCAGCCCCAGAAACTCCCATACAGTCTAGCCAGTACAGGCAAAGACACAGTTGGGGCTAAGGACAGGGAACTATGCTACAGGAAGGCTGGAACACAGCTGCCTGCAGCATTAGACAGCTAGGCCAGAGGGGACAGGGTCACCAAAGGGCCAGATCATGGAGGACAGGCCTTTAATGAAACCTGCCTACAGCAGTTGAAACTCCTAGAGGATTAGACTCTTGGGGACCCCAAGACTTGGAGTCCTTGTTCTGCAAAGGCCATGACACAGCTGCCCCCCCCCATGGAAATCTAAATACTGTGGACACATACCCCGGAAAGCCGAGCTGCAGAGAGGCTGACTGCCAAAGAGCTAGGCCACATGATTTGGGATGGGACATCGGCAGGGCTTGAACATGGTAGTCTGGATCTCAGAAGGACTAAGCCACCCAAGAGCCAGCACCCCAATGCTAGGAGTTCCAGCCATGGAACTACCAGTGAGCTTAGTGAGGAAGGGTGGGAAAACCAGAGGACTCTGCTGTGGAGATGAAGATCTTGTCTTCCCCAAGAGAGGATCAGTGGACGAGCAGACCACGAAAACAGGACCATCAGGCAAGACCCGAGGATCCAGGAGAGTAGGTTCCCAAAGGGGATGCTATGAAAAGGTGATAGGGGATCTGGTTCCACCTCTGTCTCCTGCCCTTGCTCCTGGCCATTGGTAGATGTCAGGCCAAGCTGCAGGATTGTGCTGGCACAATAGGGGAAAGATGAAGGGCACGCCCTCTTATCCTTTGCCAGTGACTTCATCCAAATTTCACCTTCCCTTGGGTTAAGGAAGGTGGGAGGATCATGGAGAATAAAAGTCTTTCTTGGTTATGAGCCTGTCTGCTTTTATCTCGTGCATCTGACCAGGACCGATTCTGGGCCACCTGGTTCACCTCCCACTCACACGGCGCAGCATCCTCCTTGGGGAGCAGCCCCCAGACTGATTACGCTTGATCTCAATTTGAAGGAGTCCAAGCCCTGGAGAAGACTGGATGTGTGTGGGAATCTCTGTCTTCCTCCCGCTGAGCCCCAGGTCTTCCTTTTGTAATGTGAGCAGACTGGGCTGCACAGACAGCTCAGTACTAGTGTTTGCCTAGCATAGAAGGGCCAGGGTTTGATCCCAGCTCTGCAAGCAAATGAAAAAAAATGATCGTATCTACCCTGCACTTGTGAGGCCCATCAAGGGCAGATCTGAGACCCTGCATTCAGGAGAATGCACCTGTCCAAGGGGCCTGAAGCCTTCCTGGATAAGAAGGCAGGACTCTACCTTTGGCATAGCTCCCAGCCCTGGCTTAGTTGCTTGGCAACCACTCTGTGTCCATGAGTGAGGATATACTATGGCAGCCAAGAGAGTACTGGTGTATCGCAATGGGGACCCCTTTTTCCCAGGCCGCCAGCTGGTGGTGACCCAACGCCGCTACCCCACCATGGAGGCTTTCCTCTCTGAGGTGACATCAGTGCTGCAGGCCCCACTGGCTATCCGTGCCCTCTACAGACTTTGTGATGGCCACCCCGTCACTGAGCTGGCTGACTTGCAGAATGGAGGACAGTACATGGCTGCTGGCTTTGAAGGATTCCACAAGCTCCAGTGAGTGAGTTGGGGCTGGCCAAGTGCCTAGGGAGGGCCATGGGAGCAGCAGTGTATTCCTTACTTACCTCCAAGTCAACAGGCTGGTTCTCCTGGAGCCTGGGGACAGGCTGTGCTGGAAGAGCTAGCAGCACGGTGAGAACCCTGCCTGAGTCTACATGATCAACAAATAAGTGAGCTGTAACTCAGATTGCATTCTGTTACTAAAGCTAGTGCCTGCCCCAGGACCAGCCCGTGGGGACAATTCTCAAGTGGAACTTTGACTGCGGCCTGCCTTCTGAGATGGTTTCTCTTGTTGTTGATTTTCGAGACAGGGTTTCTCTATAGCTTTGGAGCCTGTCCTGGAACTAGCTCTGTAGATCAGGTTGGCCTTGAACTCACAGAGATCCACCTGCTTCTGCCTCCCGAGTGCTGGGATTAAAGGCCTGCACCACAACCACCCGGCTGGAAATCAGTTTCTAGATCAAGCTGGCCTCAAACTAAGAGATCTGCCTGCCTCTGCATCCCAAGTGCAGGGATTAAAGACCTGGTTACCACACCTGGCCAAGGATTTATTTTCTGTCTGAGGGTTTTGTCTGAATGTAAATTCTTTGTCATGCCTGGTGCCCTCAGAGGACAGAAGTGGATACCAAATCCCCTGGACCTAGAGTTAAGGATGGTTGTGAGCCACTGTGTGAGTACCAGGAGCTCAACCCAGGTCCTCAGCAAAAGCAGAGGGCTCTGGACTGCTGAGCCATCTCTTCAGCTTTTTGTTTTTTGAGACAGGATTTTCTGTGTAGACTTGGCTGTCCTGAAACTCACTCTGTAGAGCAGGCTGGCCTCGAACTCATAGAGATCCGCCTGCCTCTGCCTCCTGAGTGCTGGGATTAAAGGTGTGCACCACCACTGCCCAGCTCTCTCCAGCCTTTTTAATCTTGCGTGTTTGTCATGCAGGTCAGGGAACAACTTGCCAGTTCTTTCCTTCCTCCATGTGGGCTCTAAGATGGTAGGACTTTGGCAGCAAAATGCCTTTGCTTGCTGAGCCATCTCTCTACTCCTGAGAGCTGCTGATTAAATCCATGCCGTCACCATCACCAAACCCTAAAACTGTCCACTTCCTCCCTGCTGCACTTAAGCATCTGAAACTCCTGCTAGAGTAGGGTCATCTCTTTCAGCAAAATGAGGGTCAGGTGGTAGATAATAATCCAGCACTCGGGAGGCAGAGGCAGGCAGATCTCTGTGAATTCAAGGCCAGTCTAGTCTACAGAGCTAGTTCCAGGACAGCCAGGGCTACACAGAGAAACTTTGTCTCAAAAAACCACACACACACACACACACACACACACAGAGGGGCGGGGGCGGCGCTGGAGAGCTGACTCAGCAATTAAGAGCACTGGCTGCTCTAACAGAGGTCCTGAGTTCAATTCCCAGCAACCACATGGTGGCTCATAGCCATCTATAGTGGGAATGATGCCCTCTTCTGGCATACAGGTGTACACAGAGCATTTGTATACATTAAAACACACACGCACGCACGCACGCACGCACGCACACACACAGAGAGAGAGAGAGAGAGAGAGAGAGAGAGAGAGAGAGANAGAGGTCCTGAGTTCAATTCCCAGCAACCACATGGTGGCTCATAGCCATCTATAGTGGGAATGATGCCCTCTTCTGGCATACAGGTGTACACAGAGCATTTGTATACATTAAAACACACACGCACGCACGCACGCACGCACGCACACACACAGAGAGAGAGAGAGAGAGAGAGAGAGAGAGAGAGAGAGATGAGATTGTCTTCCAAAGTGGAAGACAAATGACCTGAGCTTCCCACTCAGGCCTGGCTCCTAGTCCTACTCTGAACACTGAGCTGGGGTAGTTCAAGTTTATTACAGAGAAGGAACCTGGTGTCTGGACACTTCGTGTGGAATTTTGAACAAACCATGTCTTTGACTGTCATACAAAATGAAAATAAAGTCACCTCATGAATGGGGAATTTCTGGACTACAGTAAGATACTTATGGCTTGCCCTCAGCCTTCAACACCTAAAAGCCACATGGATTTATAGCCTAACTCAGTTCTCTGGGATCCTGCAGCAAGTTCAAATATCCACATGTTCCTGGCCCAAAAAAGGCAGAGGGCTCCAGTAAGGAGGGACACTTAGGGGGCTGGGCAGCTACTGAAAGATGGCCTCATCCTGCAGAGGGGGACAGTCCTAGCCTAAGGGAGAGTCTGAGATGCTTAGCTACAGCAGGAGAAAGCATGGAGAGATGATGGGGGGTGGGGAGCAGGAGATCAAATGAGAGATTTTGGAGTCAGACTAGTAACTACATGGGAGGTGGTGGTCGGAGGCTCAAAAGTCGAAAGTCATCTTGAGTCACACAGAGTAGACTGGACTACTTGAGGGATTCCATCCTCCCATCTCAGTCTCACTTTGGAGTGCTAGATTTTTATTCTCTTAGCCCTGGTTGTCCTGGAATCATTCTATAGACCAGACTGGTACTGAACTCACTGAGATCCGCCTGCCTCTGCCTCCCAACTGCTGGGATTACAGGTTATGTGCCACTCACACTAGGCCTGGTCCACCACACCCATCCTGTCTCAAAATTAATCAGGGCAGCAGTGGTGGCACAGCCTTTAATCCCAGCACTTGGGAGGCAGAGGCAGGCAGATCTCAATGAGGTTGAGGCCAGACTGGTCTACCAAGCGAATTCCAGGACAGCCAGGGCTGTTACGCAGAGAAACCCTGTCTTGAAACTGCTTCCTGCCAGCTCCCCCCCCGCCCCCCAGTCAACCTACAGAGTGACCTCAGAGCAGCCTTGCAATGAACCCACCTAGCTGGGGCTCAGACTTCCTTAAGGTGACAGAGACCTACTTGTCCTTTTAGCTATTTGCCTCCTGGAAGGAAACACCCAGGCGGGAAAAGCAGCCGACAACATGTAAGTCCCAGGAGACTCTGCAGCCTTTCTCGTCCCATCCCTCCTCCTAGGATTGCTCCAGTTTGGTGGGTGGAAAAGAGTCCTGGAAACAGCAGGAGGTGTCCAGTCCAGGGGACATGCCATGCTCACTCCAGCCCCTGCTCAGTCCCTGCCTTTTACCTAATCTCCAGCCCACGCCAAAGATCCAAAGATCGAGTCAGTTGTGAAACCCAGGGCAAGGGCTTGTGACTCAGGGACTACAGGTGCAGGTGCACCTCTCAGAAAGGTGTGAGCAGACTTGTCCCTACTCACTCGCTCTCCTGCACAAGTTTGCTTTCTGCCTGCTCACTCCATGTTCTTAGAACCAGCCAGTCCCAATCAAAGTCTTGGACTTTCCCTGGCTTGGGTTTCAGGAGCCTCTCATGTCTCACCACCCATGTGACTGGGCCTCTGGACAGTGGCTGCCAGCAGACACCCCCTGCTATATCCTGTGAGTGCCAGAACTGGGGGTGGGGGTATAGATTTTTGTGTCAGTGAGACCAAGAACCACTTACATGTTCCAATTTTAATTTTCCCATGCTCCCTTGCTCCTTGGATAACTTGGTTCCTGTGCCCCTTTCACATGTGGAGTCTCAGGGACACATCCCCTTACCTGGCTGTTCTTTGTCTCAGTGTGTTCAGGAATGGGGACCTACTAAGTCCCCCCTTTAGTCTGAAGCTGTCCCAGACTGCCATCCAGGACTGGGAAACGGTACTGAAGCTGCTGACGGAGAAGGCCAAGTTACAGAGTGGGGCTGTGCACCAGTGAGTATGGGGACAGGGGAGGCCAGGCTCCCAAGAGCCCCACTGCTGTGGTCTGCTCTTAAGTTGGGAAGGGCATGGAAAGGCATGTTCTCTCCAGTAGAACTTTTGTGCCTCAGGACGGGCTCCCTAACCCAGCCCTTCAAATCAGGCCAGAACCTAGGTTAACACTGCCCAGAGGACCAAAGTCAGAGGATCCCCCCAGGAGCTGTCCCTACCTCAGCACCTGCTGGCAGAGAGCAGCCTGTTACCCAGCAGCCCTCATCACCTCTCCCCCCAGACTCTGCACCCTCAGGGGGCTCCCACTGTCAGCAGGCACAGCTCTGGTGAGTGGCCGTCACTACGTGGCTGTTGGAGAAGAAGAGTTCAAAGCCCTCCCCTACATGGAGCTGTTGGTGCCCAGCCCCTTTCTGTCCAAGGGCTGCTGGTATGCTTGTTTGAGGTGGAGGGTCACAGGTCACAGCAGAGGAAGTGCCCTCTGCCTGGGAGCTACGACTGTGTGCTCCTCTCTCCACTACAAACCTTTCTCTCACTGTAGGTATCCTCCAGGCCGGAAGCAGAAGTCCCACAGGCAGGGGGTAGGTAAGGGTGGGACACGGGAATGGCTGGCTGAGGGTTCCAGCCTTACCCCATCCTATGATGTAGTGATTCCCCTTCCTTGGGCTAGGAGTTATAGAGTGGCACATGCCATACCAAATGCCTCCCCTAGGCTAGCTGTTGGAACTGGCTACTTGGCATAGCAGGGCCCAAGGGAACCTCCACTCACCACCCCATTCCAGGCCTCCATTCTCCCAGATGAGCCAGTGAGCATGTGGCACCAGAGTAGAAAACGGCCTGGTTTCACTGGGCATCTCTGGATGCTGATCTCAATTGCACTATTCCTGAGTGGACAGCCAGATAGGAGCAAATGTGGGCGTGAAGGATGCAGACTCTATGGGACATGGCCCTCACAAGCCTGTAGGCAGCAGGGCACGCTGGGCAGCAGGGGAGGCAAGAACAGTCAACAAATGGATTCTAACTCGGTGTCCTTCCTGTAGGCCCAGGGCCACCAGGCTCAGGCGGCTCGGCCTTTTCCAGAGGAACCGAGACAAACTGAGCCATCTGCTTTCTACGCCAGATCCCAGCAGTCCACTTGGCCAGGAAGCAGGCTCTCTCCCCTCTCACTTCCATCAGGTGAGGAGGGGCGGGCCCTTCACATCACTCCCTCCTGCTTACACTCTGGGAAGCAGGCTAGCTCAGGTCAGGTCCACCACATGCTGGAGGTGTCTGCAGGGGACTTCAGCAGAGCTGAGTGCCAATCTTCCACCTCCAAGTCACTGCTTCTTTCATAGGGACGTATGTAAAAACTACATGGAAAAGACATTGCTTAAAGTCAAGAGGTTTGGAGGTGGAATCGCAGCTAGGAGCTAAAGGCTAGCCTCCAACTTCCCTGCCCTCCTCAGAGGCACTGGAGAACGTGGGACCAGGCTCAGGAGAAGGAACTGGTGTAGCAGGTGAAGGCAGTGAAGGCGGAGGACCCTCTCAGCCTGGGCATCAACCAATGTTGCCTCCTTATTAGGAGTTAAGGGAGTTTATGGGGCTTCCTACCCAAGGAAGGAGACAGCAGGGGCTCAGGAAGTGGATGAAGACAAGAACACCTGCATAGAGGAGCCTGTGGGTCAGGTGAGCCCATCAGATTGGGAAGCCTTACCCTGAAATGGGCAGAGGTCTGAACTAAAGTCTGGGCTCCCAGGACACATCTTCCTGGTGACCAAAAGCCTGCCCTCCTGTTGCCTAATTACTGAGGCTTTCTCATTCCCAGTCTCCTTTCCTGGGTTGGGGACTTCTGGCAGTGGAGGCAAACTGGGCATCTGTATGGCTCTGTATGTCTCCACATGTCCACCAGAGGGCAGCAGAGACAGGGGAAGAGGCCTTGTCCCCCAACATCTGCCTGGCCCAGGAGAGGCAGCCTCATGTTCAGCCAATGCGTGCGCCACGATCTTAAGTGCCAGGAACACCAGTCAGAAGCTGAGGACAACCACTCCAAGCTACCCCAGCTTTCAGCAGCCTGCTCCCGAGAAGCCAGACCTCACTGGGCTCGCAATAGGTATGGCCTCCTCAGCCCCTCCCCATTCATAAGCCTGTTCTGTGGAGGCCACTTGCTTGTGTGATTGATTCCCTGGCAGAGAAAGGCACCGCAGACTGGGTTTAGGAGCAGGCTTGTCACAATAAAGTAATACTTGCTAAGCTTTGTTTGCTGCAGATTTATTGAAAACTGTTGCTGGCCAGGTGTTTGCAGCGGCTAGGTGCTGCTCGGGCACAGCTGTCTCCTTACTTGAGGAACTGGAAGTTGAGCATTTCTGCCCAGGGCCAGCTCATTTTTCTTCCATCTGCCATTCTGATGTAAGCACTCTCCCTGAGTAATGCCCAGTAATGAGGCTGTGGAGCTGCAGTTCAGAGACTGCAGCCAGCCCTTTCCACACAGCTGAGGCTATGTGGACTAGAGCAGGCCAGCAGGCCAGTAACAGATGGCTGCTGGGGGTGTGTTTGTAAAGGTCTCCAGTGTGAAGTCTCTCTCTCTCTTCCTCTCCTTCTCTCTCATGCAAGGCTTCTCTGTGTAGCTGTCTTTTGAGTGATGGGATTAAAGGTATGTGCCACTACTCCTGGCTCCAGAGCTAAATCCCAACAACAGCTGAACCCACCAAAGATTACAAAACCATCCCAGGGCTGGTCCTTGGTCCTTTTTCTTTTTTTCTTATCTTTTTTCTTTTCTTTTTTTTTTCTTTTTGGTTTTGTGAGACAGAGTTTCTCCATGTAGCCTTCCTTCGCTGTCGTGGAACTCTGGACCCTGAGGTAGATGTGATCCGAGAGATGAGGAGGCTAAGCTTAGCGAGCCAAGCTGGTGTATCCCACTGGTGCACCTCAGTGCCTGGAGTCTGCTGAACACAGCAGAACACAGCAGAACTGAAGGTCAGGGCTGGCCACTCAAGATGACAATGGTTGGCCCTGGGTCTTGGTCACCGAGCTTGTGATGCAAAATGTGACTCCTGTGATGGCGAGCACCATGCCAGCCACTGCCTCTGAGACACAGAAAACATCAAGGGGCTGGGGGTGAGCTGGGCCAAGGAAGACTGACAGGGCCTGGTCCCGATTCCTACCTCAGGACAAGATAAGGAAGGCCTCTCCTCTCCCACCCATAGGAGACAGACTCGGGGGAAATGCTCACATATGTCAAGGTCCAAGCAGCTATCCTTACATGCAGCAGCTTGACTTACGTTTTCCACCAACATCTTCTCCAAGGATCTTCCCAACAATCAGTGTGAAGACCATGGCCAGAGAGTTACAGATGGGCACAGCTAAAGTCAGATCTGGGAAGTCAGAACAAGAAAAATCCCTAGAGGCAAAGAATGCCTTTCTAGAGACAAAGTCCTCACCACCATCACCTTCCTTACCACCATCACCTTCCTTACCACCATCACCTTATCACCACCACCACCTTCCTTACCACCATCACCTTATCATCACCACCACCACCTTCCTTACCACCATCACCTTCCTTACCACCATCACCTTCCTTACCACCACCACCTTATCATCACCACCACCACCTCATCATCACCACCACCACCTTCCTTACCACCACCACCTTATCATCACCACCACCACCTTATCATCACCACCACCACCTTCCTTACCACCACCACCTTCCTTACCACCACCTTTACAAAAGTAGCACAACACAGCCATGGTAGACCACTTAATCACTCTGGGGCCAGGTTGCGGTGCACGCCTTTAATCCCAGTACTTAGGAGGCAGAGGCAGGAGGATCTCTGAGTTCCAGGACAACCAGGGATACAGGCTGCCTCAAAAAAAAGGGGTTGGAGAGATGGCTCAGCAGTTAAGAGCATTGCCTGCTCTTCCAAAGGTTCTGAG
>LOJH01015866.1:0-23189 GCA_001685095.1 Ellobius talpinus | reverse complement strand
ATATTACATACTTATTTTCATTTCAGTTGGGTTTGAATTTCACTGAAACAAAAATATATATAAACAATCTTTTTCTTTTCTGTCCCAAAATGTCCCTTATGAATGTTTTCCAGCTGCCTCAATAATCTTTTGGAAAATGACAAATATGTTTATTGTTTCTGAAATATGTAAATTATGTACAAATTGCTTATAATAAGTATACATAATCTAAATGCCACTTTCTGCCTAAAAACACTCTCTATCATAGCTTGTTGGTTACTGTTCTGATTTAACATACAGAGCAAATGCCTCTGAATTATCACAAATGGATGAGATGGGAAACAAGAGATGCTAACTAAATTCATGGACCTAATTACTTTTTTTTGAAGAGAGAATTCATTCTAACTAATAGAGGATATAACATAAAATCAACTTGAAATAAATTCAGTTGTTTCTAGAAAAAAAAATCCCTAGACACCTTTTTCCTGCAACTAGATCTCTTCCTAAAGGATCCTTAGTCTTCCAATAATGCCACTTCCTGGGAACTAGGTGTTTAGTATGTGAGCCAGCTGGGCAGGGACATCTCATATTCAAACCATAGAATACTTTTATTTCTCCCCTTCTTTAAAACCAGTAATTTAAAATTTGTTTTTTTAAAACATTACCAGATAATATTAGTTTGGTTTTTCTTCTGACAAATAAATAAATAAATAAAAATAAAGAGTTATATCTGTTTTAGAGGATGTCTCCCAGTGGAAACTCTGGGTGAATTTGCCACTTCCAAAATTCTTCAAGGAAGGCAGTTTGAAGGCACAGATAACAGACAGAAGGATGCCATTGTCTTGTTTTCCATGATACACATTCAGCAAGCACTGAATCTTTGAATACTCATTAGCCAAGGAAGTTGGGGTGAAATCATGAAAGTCACTGACTAATAGCCTCAAAAATACTGTGACCTTTTGTTTACATGTGCCAAAGTCTGAGGTGCAACTCAGTAGCCCAGCAAAGTAGTCTAGACAAGAAAGACAACCAGACAAGCACTAAACTCAATAATTTCATCCCCCTTGGCCATATTATGCTATGGTTTGCCACATGTCAAAAGTATGGCAAGCACAGACTGAGTCTTAATGGGAGATTGGAGTGCTAGTGATTGGACATTGGCTCACCCAGGAATACTGGAACAGGACCTTATGTGGCCATTAGTATTCCTCGCGTGCTCGACTGCTACTTTTTGTCTCTAACACGGATGTACTCGATCAGCCACATCTACCAATAAGGCTTTCCTAAACTCTTTTACATTCCGAGTGCAGCATCTGAGACTCCATAAACAGGAGTGAACTAGTAGCAGTTTGAAGTTGTCATCATTGACAGCTTATGATTTATCTTAACTCTCCCTCGCCATTTGGCCATGACTTTAAGTAAACACTTTCCGTCTTCCTCATGTTCTTGTTACTGCCACCTCCCACTAATAAGAGAGACTGCCAAGAAAAGCATCCAGACAGTTCATTTACCTCCCAAACTTGCCTGAGAGTAGCTGCCCCAGTTTAGACAAGGGGCAAACCAACTACTGCACATTTTCAGCAGATGGAACAATGCTCCCCGAGTTGTTTACATTAACGATATTTGCTTTCAGAATGTGTGGGTAACGAATGGATAGCTGAATGAAATATTATGACGCAAACTGAAGACACTAGAAGTTCAGGCAGGCCATTTATGGTGATAGATGGAGATGCACCACTTTGCTTTCTAAGAAGCCAGGGAACCCCGGGCAGCCTTTGTCTGTTAATTCTTTGGCATCCTCTTATTCTCTCAGGTTACTGGAATGGTTCAAATCCAAGTGAAGTGTTCTTACTCAAACCATGGTGGTCAGAAACCCCTAAAACTGAGCTCACTCATCAGAAATGAATGAGACAGGTCAAGATCATTGCTTCTTGTGCTGTGGAGCTAGTCATAAGAAACATCTCTGCATTTTCTGTGGGTCATCATGAACCAACCCTTAGTTGAATTTGGAAGAGCTTCCCTCAGTAAACTGATGTTAACAATGTATGTGTGAGCCATCCTGAAATTTTTCATGTCTTGCCTGCAACAAACCAAGGTCACGTTGAGTACCACAGTGTACTCTGGGAAAGCCATCATAGTGAGTTTCATCCTCTCCACACAAAACCGATGAGCAATTCTCTGGAATGACTAACTGTAGCACAGATCAGGAATAAGAAAACTCCTGATTCTTTGGGTATGCTTTCTTCAAACATAGACGCTAAATCTTATAGCCAATTTATCCATAAAGGAAAGAAAATATCTCAAGGAAGTATCTTCAGTGCCAGGGTTCTATAACAAGGCATACATTTATTCTTTAAGAGTTACCAATTACCTGGGTAGATTATTTTAAATGATCATTATTTGTTAAATACTTAGGATGTTTAGCTTCCAAGGCTTTGTGTCTTGTTCGTTTGGAATACCTTGAGTGCTTTCACCAAAACTCTTTCTGCTGTGGAGGCAGAATGTCATCAGCTATGAATGAGGAGATATGGAAGGACTTTTAAATTCTTCGAAGTCACTAATAAAGTGAACTTAGATGTTTGCGTGTTCTGTGGTTCATCAGAGGACAAGGGCGCTGGAGGGGTGAGGCTGAGGTTGTAGCATTGGTGTTTTTCTCATGACTAGGTTGGGCGTTATACACAGATGAGACACCACAGGCTGTGCCGGCCAAGTTTGCGGACTAGCCCTAGGAACAACGTGGAGTGTGAGAAGAGCTTCTAAGCATCATCTTCCCATGCATCATCAGATTACTCTATCTAGCCATCTGGATTAGCATATCCTCGGTGTCTCTCTGCCTAGCTACCTCTTTGCCTCCCTCCATCCTGCTTATCCTTTCTTATTTCTCTTCCTTTCTGTCTCCTCAGTGTATCATCAGAAATATTTCATTCTATGAACTGCGTTGTAATACCTCAGCATCCAATCTTCTGGCCCTGAGTTTTTTATTTATATTTCAGTTGCTTCCTCCTTCATGGTATCTATCTTAGAGACGAGTCAGAAGGGGAACTGCACCCCTCCTACTGGTCTCCTACCTATTCTCCCTCATCTGGAATCTGCAGAATGCCATCAGACAGCAACCAGACCACCATATGACTGGAGGAGGCAAGGAGTGGGTCACAGAGATCAGATGCCAGTGTTCCATACCTTGACATAAAATACTCAAACAAGGGTTTTCTGAGAGTGGGGGGACAATCAAATGGTAGTTTCCACTATCAGTGTGACACAATTTTTAAGTATTTTGAATATTGAGATGACAAAAGACATAAAGTTTTTCTACTTATCAAAAGGTAAGAAGAAGGGAGGTAAATCCTACCCACATATCTTCCTCTTGTGGCCAGCTCTGCTAAACTTATGCTGATATTTTGGGTCATTAGACCACCATGACCACAGTGACCTCTGTTGCTCTGAACCTTGATGCAAGTCCTACAAGGACACTCCTAGGCAACCAGTGCAGCATTCATGGAAAACTAGGCCTGGGCAACTGACTTCATTATCTGCATTTAAAAGCCCATTCCATTCAATTATCTAAATTCTCAAGCACTTACAGCCTTGCATGTAAGGGTCATTTTTAAAAGCCCTTTAAAATGGGTGCTCCCCAACCAATCAAATTCTAGACAAAAATAAAATCAACCAAGTTTTTCTTTGGAAGGAAAAATAAATACCCAAACTCACCGGCCTCACGATTTACACAGATATTTATGTAGATACTCAGAGCAAGAGCAAAGGAAGCAGATAGAGAGGTAGGAAGAAGGAGGTTCAGGAGAAGGAAAGGGGGTGGTACATGAATGGACACAATGACCCAGAGACACAGGGCTCCAGGATCTCAGTTCAAACTATGTCCCACCTTGCTGACATCACTGTCTTTGCCCCAAGCTCCTGGCTTTGCAGACTGGGCTCAGTTCCTCTGGGCTAGGACCAAGTGGGTCCTGTCCTGTTCTCTCCAAGTTGAGCTGTCCTGGACAAGACAGGGCAGGACAGGGCCAGCCAGGGCAGGACAGGGCCAGCCAGAGCAAAGCCACAGATGGGTTCAGGTGTCAGGTTCCACCCGAGAGGGAGCTCCCCTTGAGGACGATGACTCAGGCCCTGCTGTACTCGAGTTACTTCAGCTTAACCGCCCTGAAATGGCCTTGCTCCCCTGGCTGCTGACCACAGCAGCCCTCCCAATCATCCACCCCAGCGCCAGATGTGTGGTATACATTTCAGCCTCAGCCCAAACACCAGGGCCTGCTCTCCACAAATGGAGCAAGAATCAGTGCTTCCCCAAGACCTCAGAGAAGAGGTTAGTGTCTCAGCTCTGTCCAGAGACATCTTCTCCGAGGATGCTTCCGGATGCCTCTGGGAAGATGTTTCTGGGTTCCTTCAGGCTGGTCTCATGTGTTTAACTTCCAGAGCCCAGAAATTTTCCGCACAGAGTGGCCATTGTAATGAGACCCTCAGGCATCACATTTACACCAGGCAGAATGTTTGTCTATGGTGTGAGCTATTCTCACCAGTTCATGTCACAGGCACTTAGAGGCCACATGCCATGCGGCTGGCTTTGCATAAGGTGCTGACTGGAAGACAAGAGCCAGAACACCTAAGTTCTGCTTGGGAAGTCGGGATAGTCAAAGAGCAAACATGACAGATCCCCAAACTTCAAACTCCTGTCTTCATCTCCAACTGCATATGTGACCTTGGAAAGTTACCCTACATCTAGGAAGCCTTCCATTTCCCCTCGACTCTCAAATGGGAAAATTTGTTTAACTCTGTTTAAGAATTATATAAGACTCTGTGATGATAATGATTATAACCTAAAGGATGGTTGCATGCAGAAGCCAGTTTCCTAATTTTACAGATAAACGCTGAGGTCTTTTTTCTATATATATACATTTTACATTTTGTAATAGATCATAGTACATAAATAAAGAACACGATTTCTTAAACTGTAAGAGCCTCTGATACATACATTTTAATGATTTCAATGAATGGGATCTCAGTTATAAGACTTTTATACATGTCAGGTAGCTAGGATGGGAGCAACCTTTGGTGTGAGAACTTGCTAGATTCTTATACTGTTAATACGAAGAAAAGTACTGATTTGTATTTGACCAAGGTCCAAGATCTACCAGCTTTACCTTACCAACACCAAAAATTCTGCCATTAACACCTTTGGCTTCAGCCCTACCAACTCTGCCTTCTCTACTTCCAAAAATTCCCACTATCATCACCGTCATTTCTACCTTTGCGGATGCTACCACACCTGCCTTGAAAATCGTTAGCAATATTTCTAACACCACTACCCTTACTACCATTGCAAGGGAACCCCTCCACCCCCACTATTTCTACCATTTACCATTACTTTCTCAAGCACCACCAATGCTACCTTCAAGGCTTGGAACATCACCAACACTGTGCAACAATACCCATGTAACCACCTCCTCTGCCATCACCACAACCCATATAGTGCCCACCCAAACTACCACCAGAGCCATTTATACAAACAGATCCTTTATCACTGTTTCCATCACCACCTTTGCTATAGTAATTACTACAAAGACTCCAGCAGCTCAGTCAGTGAGCAAGCCATATAATATGGACTGTCACTAGACATTAAATGGAAGGTAGGGTTTCATTTTTGTCTTGCATAAGAGCAAAGTGTGAAGAGTGCTAGATTGTCTCTCTGAAGTCTCAGGACTTGCAAGCTGTAGAGCAAGGATTTGACAGCAAGAACATTTGGGCCTTGAAACCATTGCCTTTTCAACATATAGTTCATTCTCTTGGTCTTGTCATCACCTCCATGCTGCTAGGACACGCTTTATTTTCTTCTTTAGCATAGATAATTGAATATATTTCTTCAGTTTTTGTTGACTGCAAATAGGATAACAGAATTTTGTCTGGGAGACTTTGCTTATATTACTAAAATAATGCAAAGGTAAAGTCACTTTTAAAAAGGCAAGAAAGACAAAGCCTGAATGGGGCCTCATAAATGTGGACAGGTCACATACAAAATTAAAATATATCACAGCCAAGAACTCAAACTATTGCTCTGAAGAGCTAACAGACCTTCCAGATGAAGAAAGAAAAAGGACCCTGCTTATCTTCCCTCAAGATGGTATATGAGGCTGCTGGCCGGAAGCAGGGTTAACACTCAGTGCAGGAGGATTGATAGATACTTTGAAGCCTAGACAGCAATTCAATGGAAGGCCTTGGGAAAATCCTAGACTTGTATAATGAAATACAGAGGTTGCATATATTTTACTTTTGAAAGTTTTTTATTTGCAGCTTTATAGTTCTTTCTGCCATAAATTTAGATCAAAATGGATATTAAATTTCAAAATCAACATACTGCATGCCTATTTCACACACACACATACACACATACACAGAGAGAGAGAGAGAGAGAAAGAGAGAGAGAGAGAGGGAGAATACTAAGTATGTGTCAACTAACACATAGAAGTCATCTTGGAGAATGTGTTTACTCAGTTTTTATTACTCCACTGAAACTAAGATCACCTTTAACCAATTTAAGAAAATTTTGTTTTATTAATAGTAGTTATTTATACCATGAAAACTCATCAGACTACTTGGGCAACAAGAATGAAAATGTAAACATTCCACTGTTTAAAAAAAAAAAGAAAGAAAATGGTACCAATACCTATAGGATATGGGTGAAGTACACAGAGCTATGAGTATTATGCTTGCCTTGCTTAAAGGCAATCAAAGTAGAAGTGACAATGTCACAAAGCCAAGGGTAACCCCAGAAGGCATCATTCTAAAGCTTCTTAGGCATACATTTCTACTTGTTGTTCTTTTAAGAGTTTTCGTTTTTCAAGTGTCCTATTTGTATATTACTCCAGTCCGAAGTCTTGCTGCAGAATCAAGCTGCATGGGACGTCCACAGCTCACCTTATAGGACTACCCACCAAACAGTGCTATGAAACTATGAAACTCCATTGCCTAAGACTGGTCAGCAAACTCTGAGGAGCTGTCTTTTCATGTCAATGGAACCACTATGAATGGAGGCATCAGTACTCTTAAAGCTCTTCCAAACTACTTCTTTCCTTTTGCATATTAACACAAATAACCTCATCAAACAGCTATCTCTTTAGACCCGAATACTTCATAGATGAATATGTCACATATATTTAGTTTAAAGTATAAATAAATAGACAGGGCTTACAAACTAGCACCCATCTTCAGGGTATGATCTTAAAATTGTTCTTTTTGAAGCTTAGACCTATTGGTAAATGAGGTATCTTGTCCATTTGGAAATTAGCAATGATATACATTGTGACCAGAGATCTATTGGTTGGCGAGTATCTCTAATAAAGGAGTTACTGGCCTTCCCCCTCTCTACTCACCCCAAATTGAGGCTCGTTTTGTAGCCTCGGTGCCCTAAGTCAACACTGCACTGATTTTTTTTTTGGCTGCCTTTACTTCCTGGAGAATGAATCTGAAAGTTTTATTCATAGTATTAATAACTAGTAACTGCAGTGCCTAGGGTTGGCGCAAAAACTGGCATACTGATAATCACCTTTGGTTGTGCAGAATGAGTAGCACAGAATGCCCGTGTCCCACCCTCTGAGGAGCCTTTGCTCTCCTGCCGAGTGATCTGGCATCCTTCTTTGGCTTATTGCAGAGGATGAATTTCCAAGCCAGCCATCAGTTGACTCTGGAGCTTTTCCTGAGCCAGCATCTGGGNNNGGGGGGGGTAATGGGCCCTGAGCTGCTCTGAAAAGAGCATTTGGCATATGCAAAGAATAGTATATTTGTAAATCACAATCACATGAATATGGAGAAAAACACCCACCATGTCTGCCAGCACTGACCTTGGCCTCTGGGAGGGACAGACCAGCAAACAGTCCTTGGTACCAGAGCTGGTCAGGAGTTCTGACTCGCAAATAAAGCCAAGTCCACAATAATGGACTGAAAATAAAGAAAAAGTGACTTCCTGAAGGCTTCTCAACCATCAAGTGGTATACTTGGTCACTGCTAGCTTCAGTCTTGGCATCTTTATATTGTTCCATGGTTCCCCATTTCCCTCACTTATATAGGGGGAACAAGGATGCTTCTCAGAATGGAGACACAAGCCAGGTCCAGTTAAGTAACATCTGCATGCATGCCACACACAGGGTGAAGGGTGATGGGGGCTTGGTTTGTATCGCCTGTCTAGCACCTACCAGGTCCACATCTCTGTTATTTCCCCAAGCTTCCCAGGTGAGCTATAATATTTCCACTATTTCCCATGTGTATAAAATCTTGGGTGATACCAAATATTTAGGAATGTCAGAAAGGCATCTCCATCATCAAGTTCAACTCTGGGAAGAACAAACTATGAACTAGTCCACAATATTTTTAAAAATGTAAAAATGTCTTCTTTTAAAATCATCGCAATATACCCTTTCCCATTTCTATAATAGAAAATACCAGTCAAAAGAGCCTGTGTGTTGTACAGCTCAGGTTTGTTGACATTCAGAGTCTGATTCTACAGCCCCTGCTCACAACTTTCTCTTCTTGGGATTGTATTCTCATCCATTCTTCCTCATTAGAAAATGGGCTCATGAGTTTAAGAATTTTGTTTTAATATCCAAGAAGACAAATTATCAAACATTTTGCCATTAATGGAATCAATAAGTTATAGCCAAATGTTTATCATGTGCTTTTATTTTGTAATATATCCCTCTCTCTTTGAGAAAACAGTGTTAGCTCATGACACCATTGCATTCTGTGAACTTATAAGGGTATATAGTTACTTACATAGGTGCATTCCAATGATGGTGCATTGAGAATGTATACGCTTTCCTTAAGCATATTCTCCTACATGTCTTAGGCTTGGATAGATGTTTGCCTAGAGATGTTTGGCATTTACTACAAAAGACAAAATTCTCTGCTGATAATATGACTACATTTGATAAAATTAATGTGACTAACACAAAATATATATCATCTCCAAAATACACAAATAATACTTGACAATTATTCATATCCTTCCTAAGGGTTTGTCTTCTATATTAAAGTAACAACAACAAACAACAAAAAATAATTGAAGAATTAAACTCTAAAGTCGAATTTTCAACTGCCATTCCTGGTCTTGCAAAAGAAAGCAATGCTTATTAAAACTATTAAAACCTACAAATTGGGGGGGCAAATCAAAGGGGCATGAGAAATTAATTTATGTTCCATCAAGAAGTTATAGAAAGAAAAAAATCTCATTCTTCTGAAGGAAATCTCTGTAAAAATCATTTGTTTGTTTGCTTGTTTGTTGAATACATGCAGAACCTGAGTGGAATGTTTGTGATCTCAACATTAAGGAAGCTGGGAGAGAAGGATCATGAATTTGAAGCCAGCCTATGCTGCATAGTGGGACATAATCTCAAAATAAAACAGGAAAACAAAGGATGAAAGAATGGAAAAAAGCAAGGGAAGGAAAAGGATGAGGAGGGGAGGGGAAGAAAGAGGAAAAGGAAGGGGAAGGGAACACCCTTTTGCATGCTGAGTGAGGTTTAAGAAAGTAGAGATTCTGATAGTAAGGGAAGGGGCCACCCAGAATTGTTTATGTGATGATCAAGTTCAAAACAAAATAATAAGTATTTTAAGCTTTGTAATGTAGGCAAGGATATATTATTAGACAAAAAGCAAAAATCTCTGACAATAAACTGAAAATCAACATCGCATGGTAAGAGAAAAAGATGTAAATAGCAAGAACAATAGCAGATATACAAAAAGAAAGCTAAGAAATTCAAGTTATTTAAAAAAAAGAGAAAGAGGTATGAAACAATCTTTGTGCAAGGTAAATATGTATTCCTCTCATTGTTAATAAAAAGCTGATTGGCCAGTAACTGAGCAGGAAGAGATTGTGCAAGACAACCTGACACAGAGAGAATGCTGGGAGGAAGAAGGGTGGAGTGCTGGGAGGAAGAAGGGTGGAGTCTGGAGTTGCCAGGAGAAACAGAGGGGTCATGACATGCTGGAAGACAAGTAAAACCATGAGCCACATGGCGATATATAGATTAGTAGAAATGGGTCAGTTTAAGTGGTAACAACCAGATAGTAATAAGCCTGAGCTACTAGTTGAGGATTTATAATTAATAGAGAAGCCTTGGTGTGTTTATTTAGATGCTGCTGGTGGGACAGAAACTTCTGCCTATAAGAGAGAGATGTAATTTTTGAGTTTTGACCAATGAAAATCACAGTGCTAGGTTTCTCTAGATCTCAAAATAGGCCAGAGAAATAGCTCAGCAAAGGTGCTTGATCTCTAGTTTGATGACCTGCATTTTAATTGATCCTTAAGGCCCACATGGTGGCAGGAGACATGACTCCTGTATGTTGCCCCATGAATTCCACATGTCATTCACACACATAAAAAATAAAGAAATAAGCAAACAAATGACTAGAGAGATGGCTAAGAGCGGTGGATACTCTGCCAGAGAACCTGTTTTCAGTTACCAACACCTACACAGTTGCTCACAATTGTCCATAACTCTAATTCCAGGGAACCCAATGCCCTCTTCTGGCCCCTGCACGTACCAGTTATGCAGTGATGAAGACACACATGCAGACAAAACACATAAGATAATAATACATATTTAAATACATATAAATTTAACTTATTGTATATAAGTTCATCCTTGAACTGTATTTCACCAGAAGAAATACTCAAGGCAATGCCATAGGGCAGGTATTTCTTTCTAACTCATAAAGAAATGTGAAATTAAGTAAAAACTACAGCAAATGTGTCTATTAGCCATCAAGTATATAACAAAAGCTAACTTTCCTTAGCTAAGGAAATTCAAAGGAGCAGTAAGTAAAAGCTATTGAAAGAAAGATTTCCTTGCCGGGCAGCAGTGGCACACACCTTTAATCCCAGCACTCGGGAGGCAGAGACAGGTGGATCTCTGTGAGTTGGAGGCCAGCCTGTTCTACAAGAGCGAGTTCCAGGACAGGCTCCAAATCTACAGAGAAACCCTGTCTCAAAACACCAGAAAAAAAATTTCCTTCACTGCAGACTCCTTTACAGTTGATGTAAGAGCTCTGTAAGTATTGAAGAAATGTAAGTTTTGAAACTCTAGTATTTGCCAAGGTATGAAAAAAATCAGTTTTTAATGTCAGGAAATAGTATAAACAATTCTGACAAGACTGATGAGAAAAAAAGAGAAAAAAGTGTGAACCTCCAAAACTATTCTTACTCAACATACTGGGGAAGGGCAAGGAGGAAGAGGAAGGGAGAGGAAGGGAGGCAGGGAGGAGGAGAAGGAGGAAGAAAACAAGAGAAAAAAGGACAAAGAAACAAACATGAATCAAAAGAAAACTTGATACAGTTTGGCACTGTTCTTTCACGTATATATAACTTTCAATATATATAACTTAATATATATTATAATTTATCATATTTTACCAATTTTAGGCATAAGATTTTAAAATATGTATATTTACTTTTTACTAGATTTTCTATCTTTTTGAACATTCTCTGAAGCATTATTCATGCTAAAATATTTTGTTGGTTTAGATTTTCTGTCCTCTGATCTCATGAAAGAGATGATACTCAGAATAAATATCATATCGAACCTGAATACAGTTTAAAAAATTCTTAATTACATGATGACAAAGGATTATCTAGCCGGGAACACTGTGTATGAGTTCCAATAAGAACCAGTAGGCTAAGATGTGCCCATTTGTTCAATAATGGCTTCAATGCTATCAGGGTAAACCAACTGATCTCTGGTTGGATTTCAGGCTCAATTCACAGTACACAATTCATGCTTGGTACTGAAAATCTGCCCAAGTTCTGGTGTATGGGAATGTCATAGGCCATAGGTAAGTGGACACATTATCAAACAGGGACAACTGCAGACTCAGGGTTGTATAACCCTCACTGGGATGTCTGGGTCACCTCTCCCTAAGGCTCAGTGAATATCAGAAAAGAGTTCAAGGAAAGATTGTAAGAGTCAGAGACTGGAGATGGCCACCACTAAACAGTGTCTTCTGGACATGAGAGGCTGGTTCATGGTGAGTTCACTGTAGTGAGGATGACCTGCCTAAGCCTGCACAAGACTGGACCTGTGGGTACATCACTATGACAGCCAAGGAGGTCATGAGACGTCACTACCCATAAATAACTGGAGGAAGGGGTGTAAACACTGAACAACATGCATGTAAATAACCTAACACCCATTCTCAGTCAGGTAAACCTATGTAAACTAAGAAAGGGACTTGAGAAGGTTTGCAGCAAGAGATGAAGCAGGATAATAGGTGATGGAATTAAATTGAAAATTCAATGTTTATGCATTAGCAAACTGGCAGAGAATTAAAAAAAATAATTGATAATAATTTTGTGAAGTATACATAATCTAATAAAAACATCACATCAATGTCAAATCATAACAGCATATCTGTCTTTTGTGAGGAAATTCTGTTCCTTACAAATAACTATAATCAGGATGATTATTAAGATCTCTTCAACAGAGTACAACAGTAGTCATGGTTATTGTTTAGAAAATAAAAGTGCAAGTAATACTTGTGGAGAAAAAAATCAAAATAAATACAATTAAGTGTGAAAAAGAATACAAAAAATATGTTTTCAGACTGCTTCCCATGAACCAAGACTGAAAGCCACACCCACTGGAGTTTAGGGTTCATCAAGAAGCAAACAGAGTCCACAAAGAAACACAGAAACACTAGAACAAAAGGTGAGAAAAGACTGAGCAAATTGTTCTCCCAGGACTGTCATCAGACTTGTAACAATGAGCAATGCACAATATCTAACGGCTTCTTTATGGAAAGCAAATAAAGCTGATTGTTCTACAGTGAGAAATTATTCTGCTAAGAATAGAAGGGTAAGGAAATTAACAACTAACCATAAAAGACATATATTAAAAACAAAGTGTAGAAATAATATAATACTGGCTTTTTGGAAATTACACCAAAAGTGGAGAAACTTTTTTTTAAAAAAATGAGGCAAATACGATCAAATTATAACAAAAGTGACAAAATAAAGGCTACAAAAGGCTATTGTTCTCATGGATTTTTCTAATAAATATGAAATCCTGATGAAATGAAATAAAAACCCTCCAGGAAACTCAACTTGCGATGGGAAACCTCAATAGAGACCAATCGAGAAAAAATCTGTACTACTCCAAACATACAAACAAACAAAAACCAAGTCTCAGCATGAATGCTTTTATTAGAAAAGCATTTCATGTATTAGCAGTAAAGATTATTTCTCACGCCATAAATTGTTCCAGCAGCACATGCCAAGAAAGTTTTGCTCCAATTGTGTGCGCCCCCCCCATTACCCTCAATGTACTGAGAAGAGACCCAAGAGATCTTGACAAGCTCTGGGAACACAGAGATGCCAGTGACTAAGTGAGCTAAGCCATGTCAAGGACTCCAGGGTGTCTCCTCTTTCCTTACCAGGTTGCAAATACCACACAAGTCTGCCTGCCCATGCCTTCAGCTGGATTGTTTAGAAGGCTCGTTCCCATTGAAATCTTATTTTCCCAAACTTTCAGCCACTGCAAGATCAGACCAATTGTCAACCTCTTTTCTCTCTTCCTTCACATTGAGCTGAGTTTGTTCATAGGAGCCCCATTTTTTTGAGAGAGAGAAATAATGGAAGCTTCACCAATGGTATAAGTCTTAAAAAGGTCTAGGATTCCAGTTCAAAGTTTTAAAATGAATTTATTCCATCTCAGTGGGGACATTCAGCTAAGCCATATCCAGGTCTCCTGTACCTGTACCACAGAAACTGTACCATTATCTCCAGTCTCTGCCTTTGTAGGAATTTGACTGAACATGGAAAACTAATGGCAAACAAACTCTTCTGTGGTATTTTGTCATAGAAATGTTCTACAATTTCTTAGTTTTCATTTTGACTTTATTGTTGTTTTAAATGTAGTTCTTCAATTTCCAAATATATTATCTCATATATTATCTCATGTTACAGAGTTACCACACTCACAATGTTCTCCAACACTATGTTTTCTATAATAGACATAGCTAGCATCTCTGTTTTGTTTTTAATTCAATGAAAATTATATTTGATAAAACTTTTATACTATAACCAACTACAAATAATTATAACTTTGTTCATGTTCTCCCTGTTTTATTTCCATTTTCTGTGAAGTATTAGGAATTAATGATCTTCTTAGATTCCAACAAATGACTCTTCAGTACCTAGCTACATGACCACACGCATTGCCTCTTTTAGATGTTGACATAAGAGGTCATGGTGGCTGAGCCCTGCCTTTTAATGGCATTGTCAGGTGAATTCCAATTTGAAATGGTACAAAATGCTTCGATGCACAGCTCTTTTTAGCTTCCTGCAACACATCATGAGCACAACAGGGAAGCAATCAATAGTCCCACTCAGCTACAATGCCTATGAAACACAGCCCAGCATGGCAGGATATCTGTAAAGGCACAGTAAGTGGTATTCACATGTTGGCATCAATCACCAACTCTTTAATTGGACTTGAAGCCCACTCAACAGGAGGGAAGTCATGCCTAGCACTAGAAACCCAGCTAACTTCCCAGGGCTAGTGAGGTCAGGGATCTTAGAAAAGAATCTATAGCACCACTTTGTGAGACCAACAAAATTCCTAACTACATTTAAATCTTATCCGATACTCACAGATAAGTGTACCTATCATCCCTCAGCAAAGAAACTTCGCTTGATAACAAATGGAAATCATAATAGAAAAACACAACAGGACACAACTCAGAGACCAACCCATCAAGAGCCCGCTACTAATGAATACATCTACATCACAGATCCTGCAACAATGGCTCAGGCCATGTGCGAGATAGAAGACAGAATCCATTATAAGAGCCAGAATACCAGGGAAGTCGTCTGTGAAACAGTATCTCACAGAAATGACTGGATAAACGCTATCTAAACAATGGCAATAGCAAGAAGCATACTGATGCAAAAGAAGACAACTTTCATGGAGTCCTAGCACTGGACGAGGAACTATGGGCAATTGCTGAGAGATGAACAGCTAACCTCTCCCAGGGAGGAGTCCCCTGATTGGCTGGCTATCCAGTACAAAGTAGTCATCCCTGAAACCATATACACACAAATAGCAAAATCAATAGTAATCAAGGAGGAAGGGGCTGTCAAATTATAAATAGAGCAGATGAAAGGAGTTGGAGGGAGGGGGTTTGGGCAGGGAAAGAGGATGGAAATGGAGTGGCTAAAGTGATTATAATTATATTTTTATTTAAAATGCAATGGATATTACAATGATGGCAACTCAAGTCTCCCTTCAATTCCTGATTTTCTCTCTCTTCTGGCATGGTCTCTAGAAGGTAAAAAGATGACTGAAGGTTGACATTACCAGTTCCCCTTGTATTTGAGGGTAAGCAAAACCACCCACTCTTGCCTATGTGAAGACCAAGTAAGCGAAAGAACAGCTATGGAACAGCTTCGCTTAGGTGCCAAGGGGCAGTGAAGTTGGCTGCTGTTGGCTAACAGCTGTTTCACTCAAAAGGCCCCTGTCACGCCTCCTGTCCTTCCTTGTCTCTTACTATTCCACAGATCTTCAAGTGCCTCAGGTATTCTTCTTGAAGTTATATAAAAAATAACATAATCAAATAAGTTAATGCTTCCCAAGGAGAAGCCTTTCATGAACACTATGAAAGTAAATGATTTAGAGACAATACCAGAAACAACTTTTCAGAATTGGAAAAAAATACATTTGAATAGATAATTTGAAGAGCATCAGTTTTGATCTCTAAAATCCAAAGGAAGAATTAGCTGACAGTGAAAGCAAACACATAGAATGTGAAATACATAGTTCAAGAGGCCAAGTCTCTGTGTTCTTTTGTTTTCTGTAAAACTGTGACTAAAACTCACAAACCCTATTATGGTTCACAGAATGTCAAATATCAAGTAAAATTCTTGAGGCAAATTCCAACTTTAAATGACTAATGAGTTATGCACATACACAAATACACACACATACACACACCTCCTTAGTGACTTAACATGTTGCAAAAGGATAAAAAAAACATCCTTGAAGTATTAATCAATGTTGGTGAAGGTGGTGGTAGTGATTTAGCAGTAGTTTGTGTGTGTGTGTGTGTTCATTCATGAGTATGTATTTGTTTCCTCTTGTTTTATATTTCTCCTATTTCAGAGAAATTACAACTCTCTTTCCCAAAGACTGTTAAAGCACAAACAGGACTTTGGACTATTCTTTATTGTTTGGTAAACAAAGACCATACTTTGTTACTTGCTGAAATTGTTAAGGACAAATTCCCTTTCAAATAAGAGAGAAAGAATGGCTCTGTGCTGCAAGCAGGGTTAACCGCTGTTTTCAAAAGCCCTGTCAAGGAGAAAGAGGAGTTCTTGGAGGTAAAATGAAAGAAATAATCCACAAAATGTTTGTGGCCAACCTCACTGAGGAAGTTTTGGAGGACAGTCTCCAGCATTTGGGCAGAAGAGGCCAGAGTGACAATGGAGTCCATCATACAGGACCCCGCCTCTCTCCAGAAAAGTGGCATAACAGCTTGGCAGGGTCACATGAGGACCGTGGAGAAAGAGTAGAGAAATGGGGACAGGAAACAGACCCACAAAAGAAGAAGAAATAAAAAAAGGATCCAAGGTTGAGCAGTACATTCAGCACTGGGATTTCTTAATCCCAAGGAAAATGAACCATGTTGAATTATCGGGTTCTTATCATCTGTAACTCAGGAAAGGCCCTGAGTTTTGTTGGCATTTATCTACGAAATAAAGGTGGGTTCTCAACATGCAGAACGACACCATCTGGTATTTCTGACATCCTATGACCATTGTCTTCAATGAGGCTTCTCTCTAAAGACAGAGTGATCCACAGTATCTCCTCCCTCCTTTGTTTGGGGAATTGAGTTGAATTGAAAGAAGATCAAGTGAAGATGAAGCCAGAGTTGAGCATGAGGCCTACTTAAGTCAAAGGAGGAAAATGATGGCCCCTGAGCCACAAGATATTAGGTGAGAGCATGGAAAAGAGAATCAGCCAAACCTGTGAACACCTCAACTTCAGTTCTTTGGCGTTTGTAGCTATTAGGTGATAAGCACGTGCTATTTAAGGTATGTGTCTATGTGATTGTGACATGGGTGCCCTAAAACACTACTATGCAGGTTCCAACAATGAATGCTTTGAGGCTCAGGGATGCTGTAAATAAGTTTCCTTTGGTAGTGAACATTCCAACTAGAGACCAAGTAATAGATTTTGAAATAATTAAGGGAATACAAAAGAAATAATTCCCCCAAATTGCTATGCCTGGGGAGCATGTACCCTATGTCCAACTTCCACAGAAGTGATGTGGCTCCAAGAGGCTACCCTCTCATTTGTACAATAAAAAGCTCCCATGCTTTCTTTGGTCTTCTACTTTATATTGTTTTTCTTCATGACAAGACTCCAGAGACCAGAAATAACTGGTCCAGGACCAAATTAAATAAAACTTGAAATCTGTCACTTACCTGATCCCCAATTAGGAGAAGCTTTTTCCAGCTCAAGTCATTTTGCTCAATGGTCCCAGCAACTCTTTTTATGACTGGGATGAACTTGGGCCAGTATTTGCTTGGTGTCACATTTATGAGCTTACTTAAGAATATTTTGTGCATACTTTGGGAAGGCTTTCTTCTTGGATGGGCTCCAGAACAGGATTCTTGGGGCCCACTGCAGAGTGTTTAAGGCCAAAAGGTAAGATGTGTCTCTTGGCTATCCTCTCCCACCTTTTTACCTGCCTATCCTTCCGCATCACAGAGATGTCTCTCAACCTCCCTAGGTTATTACTTTTCTAACAAGAAATAAGTAATTTTTCTACTTATCAATAAGCCAGACTCTCTTAGTTAGTATTGCCCAGTAATTACAGGGCAGAGATCTGACTACCAGGATATTAAATATTGTAGACTATCTGTGATACCTGTGTGTGTGTATGAGGTATGTTTATGTGAGGCAATTGTATGTGAGTGTTTGTGACATTTGTTTGTGTTTATATGGGGTATGTTTGTGTATGTTTGTTTGTATGTTTGATATATTTGTGTTTCTATGGGGTGTGTTATGTTTGTGTGTTTATATGTGTCATGTGTGTGTATGAGATATGTTTATGTGAGGTATTTGTGTGCGATATTTGTTTGTGTTTATATGGTGTGTATGTGTGTGTGTGTGTGTGTGTGTGTTTGAGAGATAGAGAGATCCTGAGAATATTTTTCTCCAGTCACATTTCTCTGGAGTGCAAATATTTCATCCTTGCAAGTAACTTTCTAAAATGTTTTACTTCATCTTTACGCCAACACCCGCAAGGTCAAAAGTGAAATTTTTCTCTGTATCTTTGCTAGCTGGTTACACAGCTCTGCTAGAATCCATCTGGCTTTAAAGTGATCTCTTCCACTCACATGATTCCTAAAACACCACATTCCAAATGATGGACAGTCTTTAGTTTTTCTAGCTAAAAAAACTTCCTTGCCTTCATACCACTCTGTGTCCTTTCTGTACAACCTTACATAATTGACATGTACCTCTAATCAATTCCAATGGAAAGCCAATAGTCTTTTCTCTGTAATTAATGTTCCTAATTCTTTTTTCTGATGCCTGATCAAACTAGCTTCAAACACCTGTGTAACTCATCATCTCAGAATTCCATCACCTCTTGTACCCTCCAGATTATGAAATCCCCATTCAGTGAATTTCCATAAAGGTGGTAGAGGCCTGGGCTAGACTACCCAAAATTTTATGTTGTAAATGGAAGAGTTTAAGGAGGATAAAAGTCCATCATCCCATGCTAACTATAAACATTCCCTATAAATCCTAGAAGCAGTAGAGAGGGCACCCACATGTCAGGATATAGAAGACAGTCAGTATTGGCAGGAATAAAGGCATGCCACACAAGGGAGAAGAGATCTTAGCCATGAAGACTGGCTCTCATGTCATCCCTTACATAGGAAAAGGAGCTTTCAGAGACTGGCACTGTCATGCATACCAAGAGGGTGTTATTTCTCTTTTCACGTGGGATTTTTATTGTACTCTGTTCCCTGTTATTTAGACTCACGTCCTCATATAATTATGAGAAAGTTTTTGCTGAGAGGTACCTGATCTATAAAATTGTCAGATATGCCAAAGACAGCAGAGATAGGAAATGTGGGTAGGGGTGTGACAAAACGATAGTGTTTGGTGATGTCCCTGCAGGAAGGGTTGGATGGTGCTGCTGACCAGGGAGAAGTTACATAAGCAGTCTGACTCAGAGATGCTTTGTAGAACTCTACTTAAGTTGTTCTTTTACCCAGTCCCATCATTTTGTGGTGTTTTGCTGTGGCCTTGCGTGTTCTCAGAACTGTTCTATCTGCATAACTCAAGAGGAAGCAATGGCAAGACTAAACCTGACAGTAAGGGAGGTAGTTTATCCCAATGCACCGAGAAGGCTCCTAGTAGAGAATGGCCTGTGATGCCTGAACTCTATATCTTGCTTGGTTTGTGTATATGGGTGAGGAAGGAAAGGGAGGAGAACCCCATGGGTTATTCTCATGACTATCTTTTAACAGTTTTTCACTAGGTATCACATGCCTAGAGAACACATTCAGGAAGATGTGACAACCTGTGTCTTATTCAAGGTGATAAAGATATCCTGTCCCGCCCCACCCAACTGAGAGCCTGAATTACAGATCTACTTACTGATTTTGTTTTAAGCTTCACACATGTATACAGTATATCTTGGTTATACCCATCCCCCATCCCCTCCTTCCATCTCTTCCTCCCTCCCAAGTTCTTGATTGCTTTTTTAAAGAAATGAGCCAGCAAGTCTACATAGTGCAGCTCATAGTCACATGTGCTTGGAGTCGTCCATTGGAGCATGAGCAACCTGTTAAAAAGCCCCAAGAAAAAGTGACTCTCCCTCTGTTGCCATAAACTTGCTGCCATTAGCTCCTCAGATGGCGGGGCGGGGCATCCTAGCTCCTCGACTGGAGTATTTGCAGCTGCTCAGCTGGGAAGGGGAGCGGTAGATCACAAGCCTCTCCATGTCCATAGTAGAATATATAGGCTTCTTTTATACTTAGCGAGGTCATCTAGTCCCCAAAAGACAAACACCACCCATCCTTTCTCAAATGAGGGTGTTGGTTTCAAATCTTACACTTTGAATGTTTATATTGGAGTACATGAAAACTAGTATTAGGGCAGTGGACAAGAGGGTGAATGTAAGAAGCAGGGATCATAGATTATAACTGAGATTAAGGTAGGCATGGAGATTACTGGGGGCAAAATGATTCATGTGGATAGTGGAGTGATGCAGGAAATGAGACAGAAGATGAATAGAAGATGATTAGAGGATGTAAGAAGTTACAAAGTAGCCTATGCTCTTATAAACCAAATAAAAATAAGATAAAAGAGGATAAAACAGCATATGTGATGTGAAATCACAGTGGGGCAGGGGAATATTGGGACCTAAAGGTTTAGTGGGAATGGAGGCAGGGAATGGGGAAAAGGAGGAGCAGGAGTCAGGTTAATCAAAACTAAGGATGTAAGAAGAAGCCTTAGGGAACCCCACTTGTTTATAAGGCAATAAAAGCATTAAAGAAGAATTAGAAGAACAGTAGCTCATGTGGACAAAAGCGCTGCTCCCAGAAGATATGGCTTATTATATGAAAATCACAGTGCCAGGCATGGGTTACTACCTCATAACCTAATGGTGATGGAGCCCTTAGAGGTACCATACAAGATAAGCCATTGCTATTGTTTTGGTTGCATAGCATAACTAAGCAACAAGATCCTGTGGCTGGAGACACCATGCACTTCACTTCTAGGACATAAAGTCTTCATCTGATCACGAAACTCTCTCTGTACCTGCTAGCTTCCATATTACTCGAAAGTATCGCACAGGATGTTGAGATGGACAAGGCGTCAATGGCCTTACCCTGACCTGGACCTTCATGCTACATCCCTGACTTTCCAGGCAAGATTTTCTCACTGGTACAATGGGGACAAAACTGCTTATGGTGGTGGCCAAGCACTCTTTCAACAGAATCCTTAAAGTAGGAAATTTTTGTATTATTGTTTCATAAGACTGAAAACAGACACCCTGAGAGAATAATGTTGAATGCTCAGGCAAGGTCAAAGGCAGAATCCAGAGTAAGATTAGTGGCCTCTACTTTCCACTTATACGTGTGAATTCTTAAACCACACGTGTTACATTGCCCATTGGGAAAGCCTCCACCTGTCTAAATACATATTACCGCACATTGGCATCAATCTCCATTAACATAATATTCGCCATTATGGGACCATTACAACATCATCCCACTCACAAATGTGCCACAGAGCAGAGTGTCACAGACACCTCAGCACACTGAACGTTTAAGTCAAACGGAAAGTTGAAAACACCTTCTGCAGGCAGCCGTTGGCATTACTTCATATTTATATTAGCTTGGCTAATCTGGCCCAGTGAACTTTTTCCCTAAGAAAATGTAATGGGAATATTTAACTTGAAATTTTTATGTAGTAAGCAGCTGTCTAAAGTCTTAATTCCTGTTTGCAGTGGGGCAAGTGGCAAATGCAACCAGGAAGAAAAAAAGACCCGTTTCCTGTGTGCTGGGGAGGGCAGCTAGCTGTGGAAAACCCACGTAAAGTCTTTCCAGGAGAGTGTTCCTATATGGGCAACTTAACTGTTGGGATAGAAAAATAGAGTCATGTATTTCTTAATACAATTGCCCATATGAGATTTAAAAAAAAAGTTCTTGGAATCAGGAGACAGAGGTAAAGAAAGAATGTTGCATCCAAAGGTCACAGCAGGAGAAGCCATGACCAAGGACCCAGTCTGGTTCTAAGGCTAACGCATGCATAATGGGCACTTCGTGTTCTTATCTAAGGAACTTGAAAAGAATGAAGGCAGGCAGAAGGGCTATGAAATATCAGGATAACCTACTTGCTCCTCCAACCACTGAGATTATCCCTGTGCTGTCATGTGTGTCCCTTTAGCAATAGCAGTCTGAATGAACAGTTAGGGGTCAGGTCATAACTTCTGAGCTCTACTGTCATAGAAATTCAGCCAGGAGTATGAGCGGAGTTTGCATTTAATCTCCATTTTCATGTTATTTAAATGAGGTTATCTGCTGGAAAGAAAACCCAGTGGGAGTCAGTGAGCCTTTGTTTGAGTCTGTTTTTGACAGATATCAGACAATCATTGAGTCCTCTAAATAACTAGAAAATTTTCTTCTAATTTTTCACAAAGACTAAAAGTTCTAATTGGGACCAGTTAACAGTTGTCTATTAGTGTCATTCCTTTAGAAATACAAAACAACAGCTATCTACGGAGTACATTTTTGTATTAGGTGTTATACCTAATAAAGAGTGTATAAGACACTATACCCAGACTTTAGTGCATACTCTATTGTTTCCTTCCAGACACAAAAGCACCACTAGATTTGGCTATCTGTGTGGTGGTCCTGCAGACAATCTCCATCTACACAAGGAAACAGCTTTGTCTTGGTTCATTAGTATTTGTGATATGCAAGGTGCTTAGAAATGCAGTGATGAAGACAGGAGTCATTTTTTTCTGCCTTAAGAACAATTTTTTAGTTTACTTCCACTAGTTTTCAAGTGCCATTTCTTCCTAGAATGAACTGTCTTGGGTCTATTCTGCAGGAACTTTTGCTACAGTTTAATTCTGTGTGTCAGATTAACTTCACCAATCCTATCACTTGTCTTTGTGACATATTCTAGTGCTTTGATAAATTCTTTGATTTTAGCAAGATAAATCTCTTGGTGTTTTTAGAAACTGGTAGTAATTTCTTACCAGCTTTCACTTTCAGTGTTAGGTTTGAATGACATGCAATTTCACTCTTTTTTTTCATTTTTGAGATTTTAATATAGTGACTTTTTGAGTAAGTTTGTATTCTATTGGAAAGCAACCATAATTACATATGGGTAGAGGGTATAGAGTCTTACCATAACAATAAAATCAACATGTGATTATCACATAAGCTGTCTTTCTCTGAAGTGGAACACACTTGGAGATGGAAGACATTGCTAGCCCTTAAAAACAGTCTCAAACTGACAGGAAGCAGATGTGAAAAACACCTTTTTGAGAATTATCCCAGGGATCCAGAGCTATAAGTTCTCAAGATTTTTTTTCCACAGTGACTACCAAAGCCCCTGGTAGCAGCCAGCATTCAGAAAAATCTATTCTTTAAGGAAGGATAGTTATGGGAGCAGGGAAGTAGA
>LOJH01015865.1:1181-12236 GCA_001685095.1 Ellobius talpinus | reverse complement strand
ATACACACAGACAGAATATTGTGTACATAATAAATAAATAAATATTTAAAAAAAGAAAAATTTGGCTGATAAGATACATACTTTAGAAAGATACAAACTTTAGATGAACTTACTTATTAAAATAAAAAATGTTCACACATAAAAGAATTTAGAACAAAACTAACCACACAATTACATTATGAAATTGAAGAGGGCTGGCCAAGGTTATTTAAAAACTAACCTTAATTTATTTAGTTGTCACATAAGAATGACAGGTATCCCCAAGTCCCTGCAGAAGCTAACCGGAATCCTGTTGAAATGTTAGATTTGAGGAGATTTAAGGAAACAATAGTTTCATATGGTGGGCATTCACTTTTTGTGAAGCAGAAGATAAATTCATGGGCCACTTGGAACAGAATTATTCTACAAGATGGGAAAGATTTAGTTATAGCAATATTAGAAGCTGATCCTCAGTTACAATGGAAAACATGGTGGAAAGAGGAAGCTAGGGTCACAGAACTGCAAAATAGGGCTAGAGGTATTGAAATTTCCCAGGAACAGCTTATTGATAAGGGCCAATATGAAGCACTTATCTAATTATTTTTTATCAGTAAAATATCAGGAGTCACATATCTGGTTATTTTGCCTTCTATCCATTTTCCTACAGGAATTCTTACGCAGAGAGAAGATATTATCTTAGAATGGATATTTTTTTTACTGCACAATTCTGAATGATCAGAGAAGTGGAGAAGCCACCAGTGACCTCATCTCTTTCCCTGACTAAGAAAGCATCCATAAAATGGTAGCTTGTCATTAAAAAGAAATCTGGAAAATGGAGAATGTTAACAGTTTTAAGAGTCATAAATAAGGTGATTCAGCCAATGGGCTCTTTATATCCTGGAATTCCTTTGCTTTCTTTATTATCTTCAAGATGGTCTATTATAGTGACTGATTTAAAAGACTGTTTTTTAAGCTATACCTTTACAATAACAGGATAGATAAAAATTTACCTTCATGGTACCTACTTATAATAATTTCCTGCCTGTTAAAAAGTATCAGTGAAAAGTTCTTCTACAAGAGATATTAAACAGCTTTGCCTTCTGTCAATATTTTGTATAACAGCCATTGGAAATAATTTGTAAACAGTTTCCTCAAGCTACAATTTACCATTATATGGAGATATCTTACTAACTGATTCACTCAGATACTTTAGGGAAAAGGTTTAAAGAAACAAAGAAAAAAATTTCCTTGTTGGGTATTACAAATTGCTCCTGAAAAAATATAGGAGAGAAGATTCAATTAATTACCTAGGATATAAAGTAGTTTTACAAAAGATTCAGTCACATCCAGTACAAATCAGGAGGGATCAATTACAAATTCTAAATGAGTTTCAAAAACTGCAGGGAGATATAAGCTGTCTACAGCCCACAATTGGATTGACAACTCAAGAACTAAGTAATCTATTCCAAACCTTACAAGATGATAAGCACTTAACTAGTCCAAGAAAATTATCAACTGAGGCAGAGAGAGAATTGGCTTTGGTAGAGAAGAAATTAGAAGATACACATGTGGATCATGTGGATCCAGAGCTTGATGGTATTCTGGTTATTTTGCTTATTAACCTCAAATATTTTACATTGATATGGATTTTTGTATATTGATACAAATTTAAGGTTATTTTGTTCGAACATGCTCTATTTGTTTCTGTTGTAGAATATTTAAGATTTATCACATTCATTTATGCTGTGGAATGTTTGTTTAATGATGCAAAGATGTGTTGTACACTTTTATGTTACATGTGTTTAACTCTGTGAAGCTGTGTTAGTTGCCTGTCTAAAACATCTCATTGGTCTAATAAAGAATGGAATGGCTAGTAGCTAGGCAGGAAGGAGAAATAGAGCTGTCAGGCAGAGAGAATGAATAGGAGGAGAAATCTAGGCTTGAGAGAAGAACAAGAAGAGGAAGTAGCAAGAAAAAGAGGAGAGGAGGACACTAGGAACCAGCCAAAGAGCCACACAATCAGCCATGAAGTAAAAAGGAGAGCAAGAATAAAAAGTACAGAGGTAAAAATAGTTAAAAGGAAATGGGATAATTTAGGTCAGAAAAACTGACTAGAAACTAGTCAAGCTGAGTCTGGACATTAATAAGTAAGAATAAATCTCAATTTACCTGGGAACTTGGTAGCAGTCCCCCAAAGAGCAAAGAGAAAAAAGCAAAAACAAAACAAAAAAAACCTATATATTTCTACCCTTGTTTAAGATATTTTTGTATTTTGATACAAATTTAAGGTTATTTTGTTATATGTATTATATGTTTCTATTTCTTGTTTCAGGTATTGTACCTATGCAGCACATTTAAAAATGTAATATAATGTTCTAGTTCTTGAAGGTTGTTTAGGATAATAAATAAATACAGGTTAGTAGTTAGTCATCTATAATAGTCAAATTCAAGGGAGCAATAGTCTCTTATGGCATGCATTCACCATTTGTGAAGCAGATGCTAAACTCATAGTCAACTTGTAATAGAATTATCCCTCAATACTGGAGAGACATGGTTACAGCAGTCTTGGAGCCAGGTCCTCAATTACAATGGAGGACCTGTTGAAAAGATGAGGTTAAGACCATTGAACAATGAAGTAAGGCTAGAGGTATGGAAATCTCCCAAGACTTACTTCTTGGAGAGGTAGATTATGTACAAAGGCAGTCTCTATATGATGATCACACCTGGCCGCATTGAGTGCTTGGGACAGATGTAAAGAATAAGAAAAGAAAATTGAGTCATTTGCTAAAATTATACAGGACATAAAAGAAACCTTTACTGATTTCTTACAAAGATTGACTTCAGCAGTAAGTAGAATGATAACAAATTCACAAGCTAGATAAATAATAATTGAATCTCTGACTTTTGAAATGTTAACACACAACACAAAAGGTTAATAGATCCTAGATATAATCAATATTGAATCTCATAATCGTGATGATGCTTGGATAGGAGAGGTGATTTCCAGAGATTTGAAGAAAATGGAAATGTCAACTGTTTCAATTGTAGTATACAAAGTTACTTAAGAAGGGATTATAAAGAGGGTGTTCCTAGAAACAATACTTTTTTTTTCAAAATCCAAACAAAATGCCTCTCCCTTCTGGGTTATACAGAAAGTATAGCAGAAGCAGGCATTGAATTAATGAATGTAGATCAACAAGGGGCATTCAAAATAACTTTTTGCTTTTGGGAAACTCCTTGATGGGACTCTTGCAGACCCCATGCCAAATTCAGTTCCGTTGTTTCCTATCATCATGGAGGAAACTCCTTCCTAAAGCAATTAAAAAACCTGATGCCTATTGTAAGAATCCATACTGCTCTGGATGATAGGACGGCTATAGAAGAGAAAACAAAAAATCAGGAGAATCTGGAAAGCAGATATTTTGGCAAACTTCCATAAATGAACAAAGACCAAAATTAAAAATACAAACAAATGACATTGTCATTGAAGGTCTGGTAGACACAGGTGTGGCCATAACAATAATTTCATCAGAATCTTAGCCTCCAGATTAACATCTTCAGGACATATATATTCAGTTTTTAGTAACTGGAAATTTATCTCAGGTAAAGCAGAGTGTGAGATGGGTCAAATGTATCAGGCCAGAAGGACAGACGGATATTAAAACCATATGTAACTAACATAGCAATGAATTTGTGGGGACACAACTTGTTACAGCAATGGAATACTCAGACTAACATTCCTTTAATCTTAAAAGCAAACCATAGATTAATGTATGTTTCTGAGAAAAATATTAGAAAGTTTTATAAAAAACAATCTCTGATCATTCAGGTTGTACAAGAATGGGGCACAACATGGGGCTCATATTTCAAAGGCACCAACAGCCCTACCTTTAAAATGGTTGTCAGAAAAACCTGTATGGGTTAAGCAATAGCCTTTAACAATAGAAAAATTGCAGGATTTAAAATAGCTGGCACAGTAGCAACTAGATGCTCACCATATTGATGAATCAACCAGCCCTTGAAATTCTCCAGTATCTATTGTTAAAAAGAAATCTGGAAAATGGAGAATGGTTAACAGATCTAAGAGCTGTTACTAAGGTGATTCAGCCAATGGGCTCTCTACAGTCTGGAATTCCTTTTTCCTTCTCTATTGCCTAAAGGATGGCCTCTTATAGTTATTAATTTAAAAGATTGTTTCTTCACTATGCCTTTACAGTAAAAAGACAGAGAAAAATTTGCTTTCACAGTGCCTACTTATAATTCTCAGTCTGCATAGAGATAGCAACGGAAGATATTTATCATTCCATAAATATCCCTACGTTGTACCAATATTTTGTATAGCAGCTATTGGAAATGATACATAAACAATTTCCTGAATCTATAGTTTACCATTACATGGATAACATTTTGCTATATGATTAGAATGTAGATACTTTAGACAGACTGTTTGAAGAAGTAAAGAAAGTTTTACATTGTTGGGGATTGCAAATTGCTTCTGAAAAAATACAAAGATAAGATTCTATTAATTATTTAGGCTATTAAATAGATTTACAAAAATTAGACCCCAAAAGGTGCAAATTAGGAGAGGTCAGTTGCAGACTCTTAATGACTTTCAAAGATTGCTAGGAGATATTTCCAATCTATGCCCCACTATTGGGATAAAACCTGATGAACTCATTCATTTAAACTTAGATGATGGAAAGGACTTATATAGTCTCAGGAAATTATCAGCTGAAGCTGAAAGAGAATTGGCTTTGGTGGAAGAGAAATTACAGAAAGCACATGTGGATCATGTGGCTCTAAAACTTAACTGGATTCTGGTTATATTAACCTCCAAGCATTTTCCTACAGGAATTTTAATGCATAGGGAAGATATTATCTTAGAATGGATCTTTTTTATCACATAAACCAAGTAAAAAATTTAAAACTTATGTGGAAAAGCTCTCTGAGTTAATTATAAAAGGAAAATTGAGACTTTGTCAATTATCAGAAATAGACCCAGCAGAAATTGTATCTTTTACTAATGATTAAACTGACAAATTATGGGTAGAAATTGAACCTTGGAAATGAGCTTATAGTCATTTTGAGAGAGATTGATAACAAATACCCTAAAAGCAAGAAAATTCAATTTATAATGAGAACTAACTGGATCCTTCCTCACATTGTATGGGGAATACCAATATCTGTAGCCCCTACATTCTATACTGATGCAAATAAATTGGGAAAGGCAGGCTACAAGTCAGAAAATTTAAGTAAAGTATCTTAAAGCCCTTATGATTCTGTTCAAAAGTCAGAATTATATGCTATTCTCATGGTATTAATGTATTTTACAGAACCTCTTAACATAGTTACTGATTTGCAATACGTAGAAAGAATTGTTTTGCATATTGAAACCACTGAATTTATACAGATAATATAGAATTGACTTTATTAACTATTCAGTTACAAGAAATAATCAGGAATAGGAATCATCCCATATACATCACACACATCTGATCCCATATGGATCTTCCAGGTTCTCTAGTACAAGGTAATAAAAAATTGATCAACTATTGATAGGAAATATTCTGGAGGCTTCAGAAATTCATAAAAGGCATCATGCCAATAGCAAAGATTAGGAAAAGATTTTTCCATCACTTGACAACAAGCCAAGGAAATTATAAGGAAATGTCCTACTTTTTCTTTATACAACCAAATTCCACTACTTGCAGGAAGTAACTGATATAGAAGGCCCTTCTGTCTATGTATTGCTTTCATTGGTTAATAAAGAACTTCTTTGAGCCTAAGGCAGGGAAGAACAGAACTAGGCAAGGAAAGCTAGGCTGTATGCTGGGAGGAAGAAAGGTGGAGTCAGAGGAATGCCATGGAGCCTCCAGAGACAGATGCTGGGAATTTTACCTTGTGAACCACTGCCACGTGGCTATAGACAGATTACTAGAAATTGGTTAAATTAAGATGTAAGAGTTAGCCAATAAGATGCTAGAGCTAATGGGCTAAGCAGTGATTTAATTAATATAGTATCTGTGTAATTATTTCGGGGCTAAGCTAGCCAGGTGGCCGGGATGAACAAGCGGGCCCTTCTACAAGTAACCCTAAGGGTATTCAAAGGAATAGAATCTGGCAGATGGATGTGTTCCATTTTGTAGAATTTGGAAAATTAAAATATGTNAGAAATTGGTTAAATTAAGATGTAAGAGTTAGCCAATAAGATGCTAGAGCTAATGGGCTAAGCAGTGATTTAATTAATATAGTATCTGTGTAATTATTTCGGGGCTAAGCTAGCCAGGTGGCCGGGATGAACAAGCGGGCCCTTCTACAAGTAACCCTAAGGGTATTCAAAGGAATAGAATCTGGCAGATGGATGTGTTCCATTTTGTAGAATTTGGAAAATTAAAATATGTACATCACACCATTGATAGCCATTCAAGATTTCAAAGGGTGACCACCTTGAGTTCTAGAAAGGCTGACTCAGCAATTTTGCATTTGCTAGAAGTTATGGCCATCATGAGTATACTTAGACAAAATAAGTCTGAAAATTCTCCAGCATATGTCTCTAGTAAAATGAAAAATTTTTTCTTATTACAATATAAAGCATATTACAGGCATACCACACAATGCTACAAGGCAGGCAGTTAGAGAAAGATCAAATTAAACTCTAAAGGATATGCTAAATAAACAAAAAGGGGTAATGAATACCCTCAAATAGATTGTATAATATTTTATTAACTTTGAATTTTCTAAACAATAATGAGAAAGGAAAAACAGTTGCAGAGAGATATTAGATAATAGAAAAAAACTATAGAATTAAGTCATCTTGTATACTTTAAACATGGTAGACTTCAGAATGGAAACCAGGATATGCGTTACATTGGGGAAGAGATTTTGCTTCTGTTTCCAGAGGAGAGAAAAAGCTATGGATATCAGCAAAATTGATAAAGATTTGATTTGAACAAGAGAGACCTCTTGATTAGAAGAGGTGATAGTTCATCAACCAGTGTGACCATTCAATCATATGACTTCTCATTTGATCAGATATAACTTGCCAAAAGGGAACCTCCCCAAAGTTAGGGTTGGGGCAGGCTTTTGTTTCTGTGTTTTCAGGAGAATAAAGATATCCAGCTAAGAATCTGAAGGCCACTGGACAAACAAGACATCTGAAGAAAAAGGACAAATTATGTTGGAGACTGTGGACCCTCAGACCCTGAATTTTCTATGACCCCCTTGCCTGCTGGAGTAAACAGCTTGTTTTCCTGTGCTTGCAGCTGTTCTGGGCACAAGAACCTCATGGGTTCCTGATGACTGGGCAATGGGTTCTGGTGGGCTTACAGCTGAAAAAATCCTGAGAGCTAGGGCGTGGTCATTAGTCAAGGAGAGCCCTATATAAGCTGCCCTGGAACGCAATAAAATTGGCATTCTTGTTTCAAGAGTGCCCCATGATGCTGTGTGTTTTTTAATCTCCAGACCCTTGCCCAATCACAGTTCCAGGTGGTACAGGCACCATAGGGGGAGGCCCTGCTGGGATCAGGAACTAGGGATACTCTGAGGGATGCCCTCTGGAAGACTGGCCAGCAGAAAAGTAATAAAGATGAGAGGGTGAATTGTAAGGATGGGGGTGGATTCTTCCAAGTCTGTTCTCGTAAAGGAATTGCAGGTACTACTGAAAAAACAGGGTACCAGAATTAAACAAAGTTTTAAAGAGACAGTAAACTTGCAGAAAAAGTAATAGGAAAAAAGAAAAATAAGCCACATAAAAATGAAATATTTTTGTTCCATCAGCCACAGCCAGTAGGTACAATGGGCCTCAGTCAGGAACCTGCCAGTGCCGATGCCAGTGGGCCTGGATAGTGCCATATGGCCGTACTTTCTTTCCATTGATTGGGCTACGAGACAGCCAGCCATTCCCATTAATTGGGTACACAATAATGTTACTGGTATATGGAACTTATCTGGCAGTTTGTGTTTTCAGACTCTCGGCTGTGCAGGATTCTATCTTGTTTAATGTCACAGAAAAATGGAATGCCACAAATATCTTTGAAGATACCTTACAGTTAAACCAGACCCCAAATAAGACTTCTCATGTAGCTGTCTGTAACTAATCATACCTTGAATGATTCTGCCCTTAACTGCTCTCAAGTTTCATGTCATTTAAGCACTTGGAACGAGACGACTGCCTCTGTAGTCCGGGTTCCAGACTTGGTGCCTATCCCAGTGAATCATCTGGTGCTGAGCCAATCCCCGCCGAGATTTTAGGATCACTGCAGCTATAGTGGCCACTATTGTCACCACTGTGGCCCACACCACAGCAGCCAGAATTGCCATCAGCCAGATTTTGGCTGTGGCTAGCACTATTGATCCCCTAGCTGGAGGTTAGTGATATAGAAAACAGGGAGCTGTTGGGGACTGTGGACACTCAGACCCTCAGATCCTCAGACCCTGAATTTTCTATGACCCCTTGCCTGCTGGAGTAGACAGCTTGTTTTCCTGTGCTTGCAGCTGCTCTGGGCACGAGAACCTCATGAGTTCCTGATGGCAGGGGAGTGGGTTCTGGTAGGCTTGAAGCTGAAAAATCCCAAAATCTAGAGCAAGGCCAGCCATTAGTGAAGGAGAGCCCTATGTAAGCTGCCCAGGAACACAATAAATTGGGCATTTTTTTTAAGAGTGGTCCATGGCACTGTGTGTTTTTTAATCCCCAGACCCTTGCCCAATCACAGTTCCAGGTGGTGCAGGTGCCACAAAATCACCCAGAAAAAAAAAGTCCCAAGAAAAAGAGTAAATTGGCCATTGGTATATCACATTTCCAGCAGGATAAAATTTCATAAATCTTCCCAAATGTTTGTTTCTGCTGTTCTTTCCAGACATATAATGCAAATGGTCTTTGTCCCAGTTCAATTAAAAATTAAAGCTGTCTTTGAAGTTGAAGTATAGCTCTCTCCTTCTCTAAGCCCAAGCATACTTGTTAAAGTAAAATCCAGAATCCCTGTCTCCTGTCAGAAGAGCCACCTGATGTGGGACAGAAGAAAAATCAAAATAAAGGGACTATTTTATTGCCACTAATCTAGTAATTCTTTTTTTATTTTGACTCTTTATCAGTTTTTCTTAAGGTGTAAATGTTATCTCAAAATTTATAAGAGTATATATATATATATATTTCTCATGATATTAATGACCATACAGAATACAAACTAATTCCAGAAAAAGTCTTCATCTAGCTTTTGCACATGATTTCAGGTTTGAGTCTCTATCAGGTAACTAGGAATTAAGTTTTTGTACTCTGGATGTACTTAACAAATAATGGTCCTTTAACCTCTTAACTTAAACATTTTAAATGTCATGTGCAGCAGATCTCAAATGTTTAAGTTTTCTGCAGTGAACCAAGACCATGCCTAACAGTGATCTTTGAAGTCTCCAAAAGGAGGATGGGGCCCCACAATGATGATTTCACCAAGACTATAATAACGCCACTAAGCTGACAATCATTACTTAAAGATCAGCTTTGGACTACAAACTGCTCAGGAAAATTTTGAGGTGGCTAGCTGAGATGATCCAACCTCATAGACTACTCTAGCCAGGACTTGAGACAAGCCCTGCACTTTCTCATTGTGCAGAAACTTGACAACAAATGATACAGCTTTTTGGCCTTTCATTGGGCTATGGATATTTGTCATTGTTTAGGGGTTTGATCACAAGTTGTTATTGGTAATGGTCAGGAAAAAGTTGAACAAAGGAGATTAGAATCAGGGTTCTTGTTTTGAATAAAGAAGGGGGGATATAGGCATGATAGGATTAGGGTAGATTATTGAATCTACTTTTAAACCAAAAAGCAACTGTCTTTAATATTTTACATTGATATGGATTTTTGTATATTGATACAAACTTAAGATTATTTTTTGTTAGAACATACTGTATATACATTTCTACTATTGTTCAAGGTATTGTACCTGTTCAGCTCATTTAACAATGTAATGCAAATTTCTAGTCCTTGAAAGTTATTATTAACAGCTATTTAGGATAATAAGAAAATGCAGTTTTGTAATTAGTCACTTATTACAATCGAACTTGTAGTCATATTAGGTATATTTTGAACACAGATATGTTTTAGAGAGGTAATCTTCAAACACTTCAGATATCTACATAATATGGCATTTAAGATATTTTAATAAATAGGTTCTATTTTATGACAATGAGACATGTCTGATCCTGACAGTACCAATCCACTTTAGAGAAGATGATGGGCATCAAAGAATCTTCATATGGAGTTTACTTTCTTGCTGGCAAAAGTAAGATACTGGGTAAAAAGAGTGCCCTTGACTTGACTGTTGACAGTATGCTGTCCAAATTGGACAAGCAGGACACAAAAGAAAGGACTGTCAAACATTGCCAAGATAAGGTAGGACAGCCCTTCATAATATCCTGCTTCACAGAAAGGTCTGTTGGATATGCTAGGTCTGTAGACCAATGATGGATGCCCCAATATTGCAGAGGAAACTTGGGTGACTGTCTAGACAACCAGATATTTCTGTCATTTCTCATAGTTTTTGGAAGTCACTTACTTGTACTTCTTGCTTACTCAGGTAATATTTCTTTCTTGGGTCTCTGATGGAGTTAAAGACTTCATAATTATAGCTATAATTTTCCTTGTTACCAGATTCAGAAAAGAAATTCTCTAAAGAGGTGGAAAGTGTAGAAGGTTGAGAAACATTAAAAGATAGTTTTGGTAATGCAAATTAGGATAGAAGGTAAATTAGGTACAATCCTTTGGACTCACCAAGATAGGATAGATAATGGAGTATTTTCTCTGAATTTGTCAAATGCAAATACACTGGACATTGTTGATGTATTTATTGCCTGTATATATTGTAAATAGTTATTGTACTTATTGTATAAAGTTTTTCTCATATTAGTTATAACCTTTCCTTATTTTAGACAAAAAAGGGAAATGTGGTGACATTTCATTTGTGCTCTAACAAATAAGTTTGTCTGGAGATCATAGTGCAGATCTAGCCACTAGTCAACCACAGAGGCCAGGCAGTGGTGGCACACACCTTTAATCCCAGCACCTGGGAGGAGGAAACAGGA
>LOJH01015864.1:40689-50844 GCA_001685095.1 Ellobius talpinus | reverse complement strand
AGGTGAAGGGAATGGGAGGAGGGGAGGGAGTGAGAACTGGGATTGGTATGTAAAATGAAAAGACAGTTTCTTTTCTTTTTTTAAATAAAATAATTAAAAACAAAAACAAAAAGAGAAAAAAAACAAAACAAACTTAGCTTGTCCATCAGGCTCTAAAGCCAACCAATATTCCTTCCCATTATGTGCTGTATCTCAATTCCATGAAAGGTTGGAAAGGAAGAAACTAGGAACATAAACACACACACACACAAATTAGAACAGCCATTTCTTATTTTAACTATCTTATAAAGGCTCAGATGTAAAAGACAGTAATATCCTTGGGCTTTGTAAAAAAGCTAAAGAAAAGTGATCTCTTTCAGTCTTAAGGTCTCAACAATTACCAATTTAACACACACACTCTTCAGGTGTGGCCTGTGAAAGTCTTTCTGGTCTAGACAGATCATTTCATCCTTCTCTCTTGGAATTCTCTTTCATTGTGATGATCTCTTTTTACTGGCTCCAACCCACAAACCAGGTATCATCTTTAGACTCTACGTATCCCTGCTATTCCAAAGGTTGGTTTCACTAAAGCTCTCCTATTGCCATGCATACATTCTCTTTAGATGACCTACCAATGCTTACAGGTTCCTAAAAAATCACCTAGATGCCTATTCCTTACAACTGACCAAATATAACTGGTCACCAGGTCCTCTCTTTGTTTTTAATTTATTTTGAGATAGGGTCTCACTATGTAAATCAAGCTGGCCTTAAGCTCAGAGAACCTCTCGCTCTGACTGATTCCTGAGTGCTAGGATTAGAGGCATGTACGTGCCAGCATGCCTGGTCCAAGTCCTTTCTTTCTGCTTTATCATTTTCTCTTTTCTGGCTGACAAGCAGCTCAGCTTTTATCAATCCCAACACGACCTTGCAAAACTCTGCTGACCAGTATTCCTAACTTTATTCTTACCTATTCTAATCTCTCCGAGTTTTAGTGTAAATAAGCTTTCTTAATGCAAATGATTAATGTAACTTTTCTGCTTAAACCTTTATTTTAAATATCCTACAGAAAACATAATTCGAAGATATCACACATTCAAATTTAACTCCATAAAGAACTAGTTAAATTTCTGGGAATAGGACTCAGAAACCTATCCTTCTCATTCTTCCAAATGTCTTACAAATAAACTGAGCCTTGGAAATGATTAAGCTGCGCGATTTCAGGTTAAGGTCTTATAAATTTCCCGTGAGATTCATTAATAAGCTAACCTTTACGGATCTTTCAGGCCTCAAATTTTATTCTTATTCATATATGTAACCTATGTTCCTTATTTAAATCATTACTTATAGTTCTCATGAATACTGGTAGTTTGAAACCAAAATTTAAAAAAAAGCATTACTCATATGGACACTGTTTGGGGAAAAATGTTAGTTAAGGTGTCTGGAACACTAAATGGACACCACTCGTAAGCTTTAGGGAGATGCTTACCCTGCTGGCCCTGGGGGGTCTGTGAGATGATAAACTGTGCTGGTTGCAAGTTGGTGGTTGGATGCACCAACACAAACTGCTGCAAGTTGAGATTTTGCTGTTGAAGCTGTTGCAATTGTTGAAGATCCTAAAAGCTCAGAAGCAAAAGATAGATTAGAGAGATCCAGAAATGAAAGCTGGCTTAGTTACAAGGTTCCTAGATGATGACTTCTGTCACATCAAGAAACAATGAGACAATACTTAGCAGTTTTTCCCCCATGTCCTAACAGTTTGGCTTCCAGGACTATGTCAGTATGTGAGAAATCCTTGGGTCTCAGGCCAGAGAGAGGCTCAGTAGGTCAAAGTGCTTGCTTTGCAAGACTGAAAACTGGTGTTTGATCCCTAGAGCCCATGGTGAAAGAACAGAACTGACTTTTCTGAAAATTGTTATGACTCACACACATAGAAAAATAGCAAAAATCAAAACCAAAAAAACCTTATGGCCTCTGCAAAAAGTTATTATTTTTGAGGGCATGATGTATATAGCATCACAACTTATGCTAAACCCAATTTTCAATAGTCACTAAAATCTGCCAAAATGAATGAATACAGAATAAATGCCTACAGTTCTGGGGGGGGGCTGTTTTCAATTTTAAGACTCTATTATTGTTATTAGTGTATGGTGGGTTTGCACATGGCACACATACATAAGGAAGTCAGAAGACAACTGGAGTTAGTTCTCTTCTTTTACCTGCTATCATTTTGAAGGTTAATCTTGGATGTCAACTTCACTACCTCTGGAATCAACTAAAATGCAAGCAGCTGGGCATCGCTGTGAGGGACTTTATTGATTGGATCATTTGAGGAGGGGTAAGACCCGTGTAAATGTGGCCCATTTAAAAGAACACAGAAGAAGGAAGCTCTTCCTTCTTGTCTACCTGTTCTCACTCTCTCTGGTTAAGACCATCTACCCTGTTGCTGAGGCATTCCTCTGCTGGTATTAGAACCTACTTCTTCAAGAGTCCAAGAGAGAATAGAGTAGCAGAGACATCCAAATGTACAAACTGAACAATTGCTGGATCTTGGCCTTTCCTTTGAGAGACAGCCATTGTTAATAAATTCCCTTTTAATATGTACTCATTCTATAAATTCTGTTCCTTTAGATCTGGTCTAAATGAAGTTCAAGATGGACTTTAAGAAAGCTTTTAAATATTTGACTCAATTTTTCTCTATAAAGTAAAATTTGAGAGTGGTATATCCAAATTTCTATCGATAAATTCAAAGACCTAATTCCTGAAATTTGACACCAGTTTATTCAACTCAACTGAGAATTCATAAGGTATAAGTGATCTTATTTATATCAATTTCAGATAAGGTCTCAGAGTTTACTTACTAAAATAATTTGTTTGATGAAGAAAATGGCCCAAATCAAAACACTATCTTGATACAAACTGTCCACACAGCAATGAAGATTAGTTTGATTCCATTTCAAGTATCTAGTTAAACTCTTGTTACAGCTTAAATGTACTTCCCTTCTCTACTGAGGATATAAAGACAATTTGCTTAGTTCTTCTTCTTCCGAGACAAGGGAGCCTGTCCTGGAACTAGCTCTTGTAGACCAGGCTGGCCTCAAACTCACAGNTCACAGAGATCCGCCTGCCTCTGCCTCCCAAGTACTGGGATTAAAGGCGTGCACTACCACCGCCTGGCAACTGCTTAGTTCTTAAAACTTCTTCATATATGTCATATATAACTTCTCACACTCCCTTTCATTTCCTTGAGATAAAGATTTCACTTATTTTCCTTTTTGATCCTACTCTTTATGACTCTTAAAGTAAATTCTTATTATCTATGGATATTTTACTTTCAAACTTGAAAACTGAAACCCTGTAACATTTTACTGCAGTTCTCCATGGTCCTAATCATTCCACAGCAGAAAGAAGCCTTGCTATCTTTCTCATATGGTGGCAACATTTACTGTAGAGCACATGAAAGAATTCTTCCCTGCCATGATTAGCTAATTAAGATAAAAACAGTAATCCCTTGCCTCTGAAATATGCCAGCTACTTACTCAAGAACTGTTGCTTAACATAAACATCCAGTTGTCCAAATAATCAGTTATATATTTACAATATCAACTCAAATTAGCAAACAAGTATATTGTTTCTGACTCAGTGAAGAAGAATAATGCCTTCTGGATCTAGAGTTCCTTGGGCCTTTGAAGACACACAGTAACAACTAGAAGGCTAACACTAACTCAGTAAGGTATTTCCATTTTATTACTTGCTTGCTGCCCCTGTAACCTTGTGCCTCACTCACCTGTGCAATCTGTATGGGTTGAGACAGGGGAATCTGTGTCATGGGTGTGGCAGCAGAGGCTGAGATGGTGGCCCCAGCAGCACTGTGCTGTTGGCTGGCAGAGTGCTGCTGGACTGCAGCAGCCAGGAGCTGGGCCTGGGCCTGGGCCTGCTGCAGTAATAACTGCTGCTGGGCTGGTGTCAAAGTCAGCTAAAATAAGAACAAACAAGGGAATGATTGAAGAAATGGAGCCTATGATGCAAGCGAACTGCTTTCAAATAGGTAACTCAAGTGGTATTAAGCCCTCACTACTCATTTTGACATTACTAACATGCAGCTAGCCTGTCCACAAAAACTACTAGTACTAGCAGAACATTTAAATTAAAGTAATAGTCCCCATTTCAGACAAAAACATTTAGGCAAGAAAGGTAACCAGTACATAAAAAAACAAAGAATCAATGCTGACAGGATATGCAAAGAAATGTATACCCAAGAGCACGTGATTAGTCAGATGAATGAGGGACAAAAGGCTGCTGGATATGACCAGGAAGAGAACTGACAAGGTCCAGCTGTTTAGTTAGAATCCCCACTATAAATGTCACCATTTCCAGGATGTTTTAGACGTGACTAAAAACCATGAACTGTACTTCTTTCCTTCCCAAATATCCCTACTGGGCCTTCCTTCAACCAATCTTCTGTCATTAGAAAGCACTGGTTTGCAACTTTACAACCTCTTTCCAACTCTAGGAAACAAGCAGTAAGAGACATTCTTTTAAATGCAAATGAATCTTAATGCCCAGATTTAATAAAATCTTGAAGGTACATGAACCCAGCCAGAATCCTAAGTGCTTGTTACTAACTTAGATACTAGTCACCAAAAACCAAACCCTTATAGTAAAGCAAGAAATGTATTTAGAACAAACCTAAACTTTCATAATATAGCATTTCGAAAATGCTTACATAAAAGTAATAAGTATGCTGGACCTTCCTTTTGATGGTATGTTCTGAACGAACAAGTAGGGTAATACCTATATCTCAATGAACAGTCATTTAGCAGAACAGCCTGCCTTCTAACCTAACAGAATCTAATTTATCCAAACAATTTGTGCATTAGAAACACAAGAACCAAAGCAAAACTATTCAAAAATGCAATGGTGTTCAAAATGACTGTGTATATTTCTATTTGATATTATACAGGCACATATATTAATCTCTAGTGATGGGAGTATCATAAAAAAATGTGTAACAGGTCTTAGAAGGGCTGTCCATGTAAAAAATTCTGAAGGTTGATATAATATGAACTGATTAGTATTTTTCTTACCATTCCATTGACTCACTCTCCTCACAAAAGATAACACATAAGCTACCAACATTGAAAAATTATTCCAAATAATAGCTTAGAACAGAAATCGCTAAATAGTTAAACAAAAGCTTAACAGTCACGAAGGATAATTTGTTAACAGTAAAAATAAGTACCATTTATTGAAGGTTACATGCCAAGCACTGTTTTAAGACATTTATATAAATTGCAATGGTACTTAAAATAATTATTATTAATATTTCCACTTAGCGGAAGGAAATCTAAGGTATAGGGAGATAAAGTAACTAGTCCTTTAGTAATTAAATAATTACACAGACAGAATATAAGACCACATGCTTTATTTTAGGATATTACAAAGCCACTTGAAGATGTTTTACTTTCAGGGTATTGGCCCACTGTTTAACTATTCTGCAACAACACAACTCCAATTTTATCATACATATGGCAACGACTTCCTTGCACAATGAAGCAATACCATAGTTTAATGTGAGTTAAAAAATTTGCAGTTTATTCTCAACACCTGCAGCTGTAACAAAAGAAATCTTGCAAAGTAATGACAAAGGTAATTCTTCTTACAGAGCTTCTGTATCCAGGAAGTTCCTTAAAGATAAAATGGTGCCATACTAGTGCCAGCTGCAGGGAAAGAGTTTCAATACAATACGAGCCAGTGGCAATTCAGACACAGAGGAAGTTCAGTACAATTTTTCAATGGAAACTTACCCCAGTTATCTGTCCCCCAGCCAGCATTAGCTGGGTCTGGGGAATTGCTGACTGCACTGAAGGCTGCTGGGAGGGCTGGCTAGGCTGCTGGGAATCCCCCGATTCTTCACTAGATTTAGACTGAAATGAGATTGGATAGGAAAGAAGTATCTCAAGTTGGTGATTAAAAGAAATGTACTTCTAACTCTAAAAATTCAAGAATTATTTAAAATATGTGCTATTCAATTTTGAGTTTTAGGGTTTTCTGTTCCTTTTTTACATGCCTTTTCTTTCTACTTAAGTGCCCTTACAACTTTTTTATTCCAATCCCAGAAAAGTTGCAATTATAAATTTTTAAAAGAAAAAGTAAATTGGTCCTCCATGAATCAACAAAACCTTTCACAACCCCTAATTCCCAGTTCAGATAATGAAGAGAAAAGGAAAAAAAATGATTTTCAATTCATTTTAGACCCTCCAAACTAACATATTTCTTGTGGCAAGTCTCAAACTTCTTTATATACTATATTATAAATAACTTGACCCAAAGAACTTTTTCTCTACTATTTTAAAAGAACTCTAAATGCAGCATCTTCCACCAAGTAATTTACAAGCTTGAAGGAAAATGATATAGTCAAGAATTTACAGGTCCTTAAATGGCCAGAGAGAAATTTTTATGGTAATTAAAACTGGTTATACAGAATATTAAAATTCTGCATAGATTTGCATATTTTCTACCACCTGTTTGGGAGATTGCAGCAAAGCTAATTAACATAAAAGCCCTGATTAATGCTGCCAGTCACTGAAAGATAATTACAGTGCAGGACTGTAAACATTCTACATTGGAGATACAGCCTGTTTGCCAACATCTCTCTAAGGGATATTAGGTTTACCATGGCAACCAATTCTCCCTCAGAAAGAAGGGTCACATTGTCTCCTTTTTTCTCCTTATTTCTATGTGTTACTAGGTCCATATTCCACAAGGTTTCATAGAATGTTCAACCCAAAATCTTTAGTCTTTAGTGGCACTGAATCAATCTTCTAGAATACTGTCTTTCTCTTCTGACTGTTAGTTTCCTAAACATTACACTGAAAGGCTGACTGAAATGTTAAGGAACTGTACAAAATACTTGAGCTGTGAGTCTTTCTATCTGATGGTTTATAGAAGCAAAGCTAAAAAAAAAAAGCAACCCCCCCAGATTTATAATTTTGACTATCTAACCAATAATGTCTTGCTTTGTTAAAAATAAAGATTCTTTATCATTTTAAATTATTCGTGTGTGTGTGTGAAAGAGAGAGAGTATGTGCATATGTGTGTGCGCGCAGACTCCTACAGAGGCAAGAAGAGGGTGTCAGATGTCCCGGAGTTGTACATGGTTCTGAGCCTTCTGGTATGGGAACTAAACTGGAGTCCTCTGTAAATTCTCTTAACCACTGAGCCACGGCTCCAGTGTCCTTTAAATGTTACTTCTTTTTAGATCAGAGAAGATCATTACAATGTTATCAATGTCTTTATTTAAATACAGGTAAACAAAACTGAATCCTGGGAGGCTGTGATTTGCCAAAGATTACTGGTAATTATTGGTACAATGAGATTTTGAAACCCAAGTTCCCTGACTTTCTGCCCAGTGTTTCTTGAAAAATGATAAACAGTCTGGGAAAAAAGGATACTTAAGAAGCTATTTAGTTTTGTGTTCAGTATATGTTCCTGAACTTGATTCTAAAATTCTGAAAGTAAACTTTCACTTGTCCACTACTGGCTCATACACAGTAGCAGATTAAGGTGATTTTTATCAATGACAATTATCACCAACTGGATTCAGCAACAAAAATATAGAAATAATAAAATTAATTATTACTAACAATCACAAGTAGTTCCTATTCTAAATTATATGCTCATTATAAGAAATTATGAAAAAAATTAATAGAAGATAAGAGTTCATATTTCAACTTACCTGAACGTTTAAAGATTGAGCAGCAGCCTGTAAACTTGTCCCAGCAAGCTGAACCTAGAAGGAAAGTAATCAACGGACATAATAATATAAAAGTTATTTATCACTAGAGAATGCCATCAAGAAATAAATTCAATACAAAATGTATGCCACTACTTAGACTTGAACATACAAATAAATATTTTATGGGGTTAAAACTTTACATACAAACTCAACAACCCCAACTGAAAACTGCAGAAATTTCTTCTAAATGAGCATCATCACTAAATGAGCACTATAAGTCATGTCACACTTGTACTGGTTGGGTGCTCCTTATTTAAACTCCATTTGTAGTCATAGTTCTGAAAACCTAACTTTTATCTTCCATACTGTTTTAAAGAACACATAAAAACAAGCTACCAATATGCACTGTTTTTATCATTATAAACAAAAGAACTAGTTAAGGGAATCTACCCTATAAGCCATACATGAAAAAAACCTGTCTTACTATTTAATACTCATATTTCAAAAGTTCAAATCATAGTCATATTAAAGTAAGGTCACACATGCAATTAGAAAACCATCATTTGGCAACCATGACATCAACCTAATTTTAAAAAGGGTCATCAACATATTATCTATCGGGCCAAATGAGAATAAGGTATTTCTCCACAGATGCTGAGAATTACAAAGGGTACAACAGTAACTTCAGAGGGAGGGCTACCTGGCAAGCAAATGATCAGGTTGAACAATTAATGCTACCAGTAATGAGATTTGCCTTCTGTTGCAAGCACTGTGAAGACTGTACTTTTTATGTTGTAATCCTACCAAAAATGGATAGCATGAATTAAAAAAAAAAAGAACACTCAGTATGACAGGAAAGCAGACAAACTCAAACTGAGAAAACTTCTTGATCTGTACTCTTAAAAATGTTGTTTTTAAAAACTAAATATTTATTTATTGAAGTTCATTGTCTCCTAATATCTTGCAGCCTCTCAAAGATTAATGTCTTCAAAGTAGAGAAGGACTAAGAAGGGAGAAGAAAGATTATAAACTAGACTAGAATAAATGCAAGATTAAAACTGAATGCTGATAATGAAAATAAACATAGAATATGAAAGCTATTGTATAAGGATCCAGGCAACTAGCTGAACATAGATGCAAAGAATTATGAACCATTCCAACTTTGCTTCATTTAAAAACAAACCTGATAATAGTTTTCCTAGATTTTCACCTATTTTCAAGTAGAGCAGCTTTTTTTTTTTAAAATAAATAAAATAGTTTGGTAGTCTAATAACATTTTGATGAAAAGAGTGGTAATGTAAATTATATGAACAGAATACATGTTCTATTTTAGATTGGGGGAAATCACATGGTATCAGGGTATTAAGTTAAAACTTCTTGTTTTAAAAATCTGAAATTAAGAGGTTAACAGTCAAGCAAGTGTCTGAGTAGTCACCTAAATTACAGTGGCTTTAGGGTAGTAATAACTGGTAATTTTGAATGACTCTAAGTTATTTACTAGTATCACTTAGCCATCACAGATTCAAGCTCATTTTCATGAAAATAGTAACCTACCTGTTATATATCTCCTCTCAAAATACTCTTTTGTTCACAGTTTTAAAGTCAATAGATATGTAAAAACTATTAATTCTACATGAATTATTCAGCAGGACACATGATTTGAAAAAAACTTCCCTAGCATTTTATATCTCCTTTAACAAGCATTCTCAACTATGGCCAGGTGAAACTGTCTACCTGGTGAAGATGTCCAAGGAAAGCCTGGGCCTGGGCTGTTGAGATTGCTCCTCCAACAGGAACAGGCTGTTTCTGGAAGTCCAGGCCATTCGTCTGAGTGCCTGGAAAGCAAACAAAATAACTATTAAGTGAAATAAATTCAAATGAAGCAAAGTACTCAAATTCCAGTTACCAACATCCATTAGGAACTTGTTTTGAATAATCACTTTTCTAAGTATCTTCAAAGAGAAGAAGGGATTTGGAAAAAGGGAAATAGAACATCTCGTAAGAGGAGTCAGAAACTCTGTAGCAAAGGAGATAGAAAGAGCCAGAAGATAAAAGTGCTGTGAGATGCTGTTTTCTGGATGTGCAATGGCACTCATGAACTCACAGCATGTGTGGTTACCTCCTTAAGGCCTCCACAAACCAGCCAAAATCCTAGCACAGTGGGGACGTACCATCCAGGCTCCATCCCGTAATGAGGAGCCACTGGCAGTTGGCAGTTGATATAGGAGGGGAAACCAATCTATTTTGAGGGTGTTCTTACTAGATTTCCTGTGCTCCAGTAGATGGCCCCAAACCCATACAGCCATCACTAGCTGGACTTTCAAAACAAAAAAAAATAGGCTGGTGGTGGTGGCGCACACCTTTAATCCCAGCACTCGGGAGGCAGATGGATCTCTGTGAGTTTGAGGCCAGCCTGGTCTACAAAAGCTAGTTCCAGGACA
>LOJH01015864.1:17860-32936 GCA_001685095.1 Ellobius talpinus | reverse complement strand
GGGAAGCAGAGAGAGATACATGTCTGTGCTAGTCTAGCTTTCTCCTTTTTGTCTGGTTTAGAACTGAAGCCTAGGGACTGGCACAGCTCACTTGTAGTGTGGGTCTTTTCGCCTCAGTTAACCTCATCAATGACCTTTACAGGTGTGCCTGCTATCTTGTCTCCTAGATAGTTCCAGATCACTTCAAGCTGACAGTTAACATGGTCACTTCTCAGTAAAATTGAAATGGTATACCAAAGAATTACATTCACTCAGTCAAAGAATGTAATGTTACTTTGCCAGGGATTGGGTCTGGTTTCTTTCAGAGACAAGATCTCTTGTTGCTTTGGATGATCTTGAACTCCTGCTCTTCCAGCCTCCACTTCTGAAGGGTTGGGATTACAGGCATAAACCATGACGTCTAAAATGCACTCCTTCTTGAGTGTGTAGTGAGTGGGTCATCAAATCAACCAGGTAGGAAATTTAAAATTTCTCAACCAAATGAAAATGAAAGCATGGCTTACACAACCTTTGATGTAGCCAGTAACTATCACCATCCATGACTAAATGAACTTATCAAGTATGTCAGTGTGTGACCAAGAACTGATTTTTTTGTTTTGTTTTTAGAGACAGGATTTGTCTGTAACTTTGGAGCCTATCCTGGGACTAGCTCTTGTAGACCAGGCTGGCCTCGAACTCACAGAGATCTGCCTGTCTCTGCCTCCTGAACACTGGGATTAAAGGTGTGCGCCACCACCGCCCAGCCCAAGAACTGAATTCTTAATTGCATGCAAGTTAAATATCAGTTGTAGCTACTGGATACCCAGAAGTGGTATGGTTCCTAGTCATCTGTCAACCCTTTCAATGGTGGAGAAGGGTTCTGTGATTATCCTTCTTTCAGTTTAATTCACTCTCTTACTTGAAGAACTCCTTGTTTAGGACCTTCATGAACAGGATTCTTTCCTCAAGAATTTACTGCTCTAACTGCTGGTACCTTCCCCTTCAAATGCTACAAGACATTCTGAATGTCTGTCTGTCTCTGTCTCTCTTTTGGTTTTTCGAGACAGGGTTTCTCTGTAGCTTTTGGAGCCTGTTCTGAAACTAGCTCTTGTAGACCAGGGCTGGCCTCAAACTCAGAGATCCGCCCGTCTCTGCCTCCCGAGTGATGGGATTAAAGGCATGTGCCACAACCGCCTGGCCTGAATGTCTCTTTAACTGCTTGTACCTTCCCATTCAAATACTATAAGACATCCTGAATGTTCAGAGCTGAAATATATCCCTGTATCTTCTACTTCTCTCCTCCTGGGCAGTCCCTACTCTAACAACTGCATCACATCCCCAGCCCCACACCGACACAAGTATTCCTTTTAGATTCTAGTCTTTCCTTCTTTATTTTACTCCTTCACAATCTTCTCACCCCTACCAGCGATGGCTCATTAAATTTGACTCCCAATTTCCACCGCCAATGCTCTAGGCTGGGATGCTCTACAATGGATTTAATTGAAAGAACAGTAAAGTTTAGATTTTTTGCTCCAAGCAAGATGTAAAGTATAACATGGTGGGAAATTTCTTTTATATATATATTTAAAAAGTTCTTTGATTCCTGTTGGTGAAAAAAAAATTGAAAAATAACATGAAACTAAGTTGCCTTTTAAGGGATAAGGAGAAAGTTGCAGATAATTTCTGATAATTTGTACCTACAAATCTTCTCATTAATGTTCCACATTTTAATTAGCAATGACTAAAATGGATACTGTTAAAATTTTAAGTTTGTTACTAGTTTATCTCTTCTCAAAAGGATGAGTTGCTTTCTCATTCATTTACTATAAAAGTACAATAATAATTCAGTGCCATTATTATTATTTATTTATTTGGAGACAAGATCTCTCTTTAGCTCTGGTTGTCTCGAAACTGACTATGTAGGCCAACCTGGCTTCAAACTCAAAGATCTGCTTGCTTCTGCCTCCCAAGTGCTGGGATTAAAGGCACATGCCATCACACCAGTGCTGCCGTTCTTCAAGGTTCAGTAATTGTAGCTCCTTTGCTTCTTTCTACAAGTGTACATGGATAGAACCAAGGCAAATTTCTCAATATGTAGTGGCCAGAATCTCTTAGAAATAGTATGTTTTGAGAGATATCTATCAATTAAGAATCAGAAGAAGGACTATCTTTCTCTTACAGGTATTTGATGTCTTGTTTTAGGAAAAAGAACAGCATAAACTATGTTTAACTCTGCTCCCAAGGCTCTCTAGGAACTCTTGAGCCACTTTCAGTAACCCACAGAACAGTGTGGTTCTCAACCTTCCTAATGCTGTGACCTTTAATACAGTTCCTCATGTTGTGGTGACCTCCCAACCATAAAATTATTTTCATTGCTGCTTCATAATTGTAATTTTGCTACTGTTATAGATGATAATGTTAATTTTTGAGACAGAGGTTTGCTAAAGGGGTCATAACCCACAGGTTGAGAACTGTTGCCACAAAATTTTCTATTATGTATAATTTTACTATGAAAGCACTCCAATAAACACTAGTGTCAGAATGTCTACTTTTGGGCTTGTAAAAGCACCCTTGCCAATGAAGAATGCAGTTCACACATTAAAATATGCAATAAACACTATGCTAATGTTAATAATGATAAAAGGAGAAAAGAGAATTAGAAATAGTCCCTACATAAATCAAAGTTCAAAGGGAAGATAGTCCAGAATCTGAAATTTGTAATGACACTGGTTTGTTTTGTTGAGAATTTCATCTAGAAATGTTTCTAAGATGCAGGCTGAAGAGATCACATTCTTAAATTATTAAAGAAAAACAACTATATCACTAATGTCCCGGTCTTTCAGGATTCTTTTCTTTGTTAGAGAGAATACTGTCTGGTCATCCTTTATGAATACAGTATCTTAATAACAGCATTGTACAGCAATTTCCTTTGAGTTGACACATTCCATCCTGAAGGGAAGCGTGTTAGAAGATTCAAGAAGTCCCTGAAACTGACCCAGATGCACTTGGCTCTTCCCTCTGCAAGTTTATATAAGCAGTAAAAACTGCCAAGAGACACTCTCAGACAAGCTGTGCTGCCTGGAAGAAACACTCTCCAAACTGTCCAGCTGCCTGCACATTGCTATAGTGAACTCTAGGCTTTCTGCGTTCACAAGTTTTATTTGTGTTGGGATGAGTTTTAGCAATACAGCTGTTTTTGAGTCATTGTTGCTCCAGTAAGTACCCCCTCACCCATACTCCTATGATTAATTTTAAACTTACTGGTTTACCAAGTGGGACTTGGTATTATCTTTACTTTGCCTGTTCCTAGTTCCCTATCTGGGGTAAGAAGGTCTTTATTCTTAGCTCCCTAGGGATAGGGTCACACAGCCACTAGCCACATCACTAATAATTAGTACAAAATGAAGAAATTCTTGGTTATCAGGAATTTCTTACAACAAAACCTTTTGATGATAGTTCATAAATGTACACTGGCATATACAACTAAACCAATTTGGCTTTTTATTTACTATAAAAAAGGTTTAGATATTGTCACAGGAGAGGCCATTTGTATGAAAATAATTAGTGAAAAAGGATAGGATCCAGGGCTGGGGAGACGACTCACTAAGAGTACTTGTTCTACAAGTGTGAGAACCTGAGTTTGAATTCTCAGTCATCATGTAAAAAGCCATGTGTGTGCTTGAAAATCCATCACTGAGAGTAGACACAGGTAGAGTGTACTGGCATTTCATTTGTATTTTAATAAATAAAACTTGCCTGAGGATCAGAAAAGTCAAATAGCCACACTGGCCAGCAGCCTTACAGACCAGGCAGCAGTAACGCACACCTTTAGTCCCAGAAGTCACACTAGCTTGTCACAGAAACCAGGAGGTAGTGGCGCACACCTTTAATCCCAGAACTAGAGGGGATTATAAAACAGGAGACAGTTCTCAGTTTCATTCTGAGATTACTGGAAGGCAGGATCACCATTTTCGGACTGAAGTGGAGGTAAGAGCCAGTGGCTGGCTCCTTTGCTTTTTTGACCTTTAGGTTGAACCCTAATTTCTCTCCTGAGCTTTTATTAATCATGCTTCATTAAAGCAGGAGAGCTGGTCAGCCAACCTACCCAAAACAACAAGCTTCCAGTTCAGTGAGATACCCTTCTCACTGCAAATGAGACAGCAACAGAAGACACTTAACATCCTGCACATGTATGGGAATCCTACCTGCATACTAATGTGCTTGCATACATGCAAGTGGCAGAATAAAGGAGTGTTGGATAAATTCCAAGGAAAAAGATAGTTAACTGGCTATGAACTTAAGAATGAACACAGCCAATTGCTTTAAATATTCTAGTAAACTAATGGCAATGATAACTGAATTAAAGTCTATACAAATGGAATTCTGAGAATGACTAAGTGGAAAAGGAACTGGAAATCATAAAACATACAACCTTCTTTCACCTCTCTTAGATTTTACTATTTCTTCATGCTGAAGGTAAACTGTCAATCACCATTACATGGAAATGCAACCAATTCTTCAATGGGCAGCAAAAACTCTACCTCCTCTCATGTCTTCCATAACCCTTCCTTGTAACTAGAAACAAAATTTTCTTACACTGAATTTTTATGAATCACACACTCCTTAATGAATATTTTCAATGTTGACTGCTTATGTTTTAAATGTATTTTTCTCTAAGATGAATTTGATATCAACGTTTTTATTCCACTTTAGTGATCTCTCTAGGTGTAGTAGGTACCTATAGCACTGGAGCCAAAATACAGTTTTCCTTTCTTCTTCCCACTTCATTTGCAAAGTTAACCTTTTGTTCTATATACTTCTTATCTTACTCTTTCTCATTTCTTTTTTTTGTTACTTAATTTTTCATGTGTGTGGTATGTATGCATGTTTTTATATGTGCATGGATGCATGTGTATGTGAGGTTGATGCTGGGAATCATACTTGATCACTCTTCCACCACATTCACTGAGTAAAAGTCTTTGAATCAAGCACAGTGCTAAAAGATATGGCTTGTCTTACTAGCCAGCTTGCTTTGAGGAACCCCCACTTCTACCTTCCAAGGCTGGAATTATATGCAGACTACTCTACCCACCCAACATTTATGCGGGTTTCTTGGGATCTGAACTCTGGTCTCCAAACCACTTGTTTTAATTGTATACTTTCTCAATGGTGGTTCTTTTTTACCTGGCCTATAAGTATATTTAAAAATTGTCAAAGAAATACTTAACCAACAGAGCAAACACAGACTATAGATTGGCTGAAAATCATTACCAATTACACTTCAGACAAAGGGCTAATCTCCAGAATTTACAAAGCACAGAAGTGAAATACCAAGGAACTACAAAAGCCAATCCACAAATGAGCAAATGAACTGAACAGACCCTTCTTAAAGAAAGAAACACAAATGGTCAATAACTATTTTAAACTGTTTAATATCTCAAGCCATCAGGGAAATGAAAATTGAAACTACTTGAGATACTATCTCATACCAGTGAGAATGGCTAACATTAATAAATTTGACAAATGTTGGAGAGGATGTGGTGAGAAAAGGGTTATTGGTAGAGGAGATGCTAATTAGTACAGCCATTGTGGAAATCGGCTTGGAAATTTCTCAAATAAAAGAAAAAATTATCCTGCTATTTCACTCCTGGGCACATACCCAGAACTCCACACATGTTTATTGCTGATTTATTCACTAGAACAAGGAACTGGAATTAGCCTAGTTGTCTATCAACAGATGAATGGTTAATGAAAACCTGTTATAGAAAATGAAATAATATTCTGTTCTAAAGAAAAATGTAATCAAAAAATTTCAGGAAAATGGGTGAACTTTGAATGTATCATGAAGTGAGTTCACACAATCTCAAAGGAATCTGAAGAAAAATATAATTGCGAAATTATAGCAGGAAAATTCATAGGACTGTCTAATATTAAATAAGGTCACACAATCTCAGAAAGAAAAAGACCATCATCTCCCTTATATGTGGAATCTAGCCAGTTATATGCAAATAAAAGTACATATGGGTACAGCACAACATAGAAAGGAAAAGAATCAGGTTACGGAAGGACTGAATGAAGGTAATGGATACAAATTATGAAAAGGGATACAAAGCTAATTGCTTTTCTAGTTTCAACTGACATGAATTTCTTTTGTGTTTGGTAGTGGATACTGCACAAAAAATATATTTGATATTGAAGTATAAAATCCATGTTGAATTTCACAGCTTCTATTATGAATGGATAATATATTGTATAGAAGTTCATTGAGTTGTATAATCTTTTGAGTCAAGTTAACTTCAGTGTGTGGTGTCTACTTCTTTGCAACTTACGTTTTACAATTTTATAAAGTTAAATTTTTTTTTGTTTATCTATTCATTCATTTATTTTTGAGACAGGGCCTCTCTATGGAGCCCTGGCTGTTCTGGAACTCACTATGTAAATCTGTCTGCCTCTGCCTCCTAAGGGCTGGGACTAAAGGCATGCACTATAGCACTTGGCTTAAAAAAATAATTAAAAAACAAAACAAGCAAACAAAAAACAGGCAAGAAAGAAATACCATTTAACAATATCATGTTGTTTCTCTATACTTGCTCTTGGATAACTCACCATAATCTGTCCAGAATCAGTTTTCTGTCTGCTTTGAAACTTGATGGATTGCTAAGCCTCTGAAGACTGAGAGTCTCATAATAACATGAGTCTCTAATAATACCAACTATAATATTTAACATATAAAACATGCAAACCTGAACAAATCCAAACCACAGACTTTTTGTGAACATATAAAACTTATTTGTATAAAATGCACTGTCAGACGTGTCTGAACTTTACACCTCTCATTACCCTTAAACCCTTATAATTGAAAATTATTATAGCTGTGAACATTTCAGGAAATAGTGATCAACAATCTGTAGGTTCACTGTATTTAAAAATGAAAATTAATATATAGGCTTAAAATATCTAAATAAGCTATGATTTTCTTTCCTTATCAGTTTGGCACAAATGCTACACCCACCATTCCCTTTTTCTTTTTTCAAGGCAAGGTCTTGTTAAGTAGCCTAGACTGGCCTCAAACTCAGGCAATGCTTTTGCCTCAGTTTTCCAACTGCTGGGTTTATAGGCATGGCCCATCATACTCTACTTTAAAAAAACTAATTTTATTTCTAATGTACCAAACATGATAATCTAATACATAAAGCAGAACTCAAATATATGCCTATATTTCTAAAGCAATAAATTAACAAAAAGAGGGAGTGCTAAGGACATAGCAGCAGACTTTACTTAACGTTGAGAAACTGATGAAGGATGTTATTCTGAAGTGAACCAAAAGGTCCAAACAATGGAAGCGATTTGTGTCTATGAAGGTAGTGCACACGCGGTAGATAAACAGCAAGTGAGCTGCTATGCTTCCCAGGCTGGGAACCAGTTCATATTTGATCTAGCTAGGTGTTACTGTATTAACAGAGATCTTACAGAAAAGCAATTCTCTCTCTTTTTAAAGAAAAGAGAGTATTAACCACTACTACAAGTGATGGAAAAGCAAGGAGGTCTAGGAAAGTATATTACTGGTCTTAAAAAGTGTCTTTCTTGGACTGTGACACACCCCTTTGATCCCAGCACTCTTGAGGCAGAGGCCAGCCAGGGCTACATAGACAAAAAAAAACCCCACCAAAACAGGAAATATTAACTATGTGATTACTCTCAGCTCTATGAAAAGAAGTCTGATGCTATATATTTCATACTGTCACAAGGCAAGAAAGTCACAAATTGTTCAACAAGTGTTCCAGCCAGAATTTATCTTATATTTTATATAGTTCTAGAAGTTTGAACACACACAATGCCATTACTTAAATTTTCAATTTTACATTTATAGATGATGAGGAAAAACCTTTTATAGGGTCCAATTTCTAAGCCTGATTTTATTTCCTTTCTGGTTTTATACTTCCATTCCCTATTCTTTGAAATAATATCTAACTGGTCATTAAGAATTTAATTGTTATCAGGTAATATGCATAGCACTAAAGATTTTTAAGAAGCACAACAAAGGTTGTAATTAAATACCATAAGCACTCAATAAATGATATTACAGAAACTATGGTATTAAAAGCAAACATAGAATTTCCCAGGGGGTCTGACATTGTGGGTATTTTCGGCATTCTGTAATCATTCTGAGTTCATTTCTCTTCCCTTAGAGAAATTTGGAAGCTATTCTTTAGGTGTGGGAGTTTTACCCATATCTCTCTTGCTTTTTCATAGGTTTGACTACCTACTTACTCTTTGCAAACAAGTTCCACTCCTTTGGCAATGGTACTTATGTCAGCATAAGTCAGTGCTACAAGATAAAGGAAGAAGGGACCCAAACAAGGAACAGAAACAAGGAGGTTAGTTGATAACTTGGACAGAAAGTAACGCAGTTCTTCTGTCTCGGGTAGTCTATTTGGCTAGCTTCAATAAGAGAGGCTGGAGCATATTAAATATGACAAAGATGAACATGAAAGCCCCAGCTCAGTCTCCCATAAATAAGTACTTATTTTTCAGAGGTGAAGAGGTTAACAAGTCACTCCAAGTACAGGACAGTTTGCAATCATACAGGTGCAGACACAAAAGTATTTTTTGGGTCAACCCAGTCTTCTACTGTAAATAAAAAGGTTCTGAGCTGGGCAGTGGTGGCGCACACCTTTAATCCCAGCAGTGGGGGCAGAAACAGGTGGACCTCTGGGAGTTTGAGGTCAGCCTGGTCTACAGATCATAGGTTCTACCTATGATCAGGAGCAGTAGAATTTCAAGAGTGACAGTCACTCTCACCACCTCCCAGTTAGGCATATTTTGAAATAACAGTCAGAGGAAATCCTTTCTCTTAAGTGAAAAACCTAGTTTACTTTACAATGACTTTATACAATTCCTTCCACACAATTCCCTTAATGTTTTAATACTTTTATATTTTGCCTCTACTAGAAATTGGGGAAATCCTTGTAAGATATCTGTCAGATGACAGAGTTATACTGCCAAATGTCCTATGAACCGACAGACTTACAAAGATGGGCTGAGGAGACAAATTGTACTTATTTTTAAAAATAGATTTACCTTTCTCGCAAAGAGCTTTCAGTTTTTTCATTTATGATACTCAGTTTTCTCTTGATAAATGGTTTGATCAAGAATAAATTTTATTAAAATGAAAGGATGAATTGGGAGTGTCTGTGACTCCTCACTGACATCATTATAACTTTTGCATAATATATACCAAAGGCAGGATGGATAGCATCTCCTATTCTGATTATACCTATAACCAAGAAACATAACAGAATATGATGCTTTAATACTTCACATATATTCTAACTCAATACTCATGATGACCCATGAATATCCCTACTGAACAAACTAAGTCTCAAAAAGTCTGAGGAAGTTGCCTAAAGCTACACAGTTAGTGGCAAATCCATAATCCAGACCTAGGTCTAGCTGTCCCAAAGGACCATTCCCAAAACTACTCCGTAGTCTCTGATGGAGAGAATCAGATAAGTGAAGCCCTCCTCAGAGGAGTTAGATAATGTTAAAAATAATTTCAGTCTCTAAAAGTACTAAGTCATACTTCATAAGCAAGTACACAAATTTCTCAAATTTGTCAAATATGTGTCCAGATAAGTATACAATCTCTTATTTTAGCTCTATAAGAGTTAATGTAAAAAATAGATAAAAAGGAATGTTTTCTTACCAGTGCTGCCATCTCCACTCTCCATAGATGATTTATTGGTTTCTGACGGATTGTTCATTCTTGAATCTACAATAAACCAAAGGCAGAAACGTCGTTTAAAAAACTAGTGGTGAAGATGAAGCTAAGGAGCCAAAGTTACAGCAAAAGCAAGAGTTAACTAATATGACAGCTTCATTTCAAGAAGCCCATGCATAGAATATGGCAGGCTACAACACTACAAAGTGAGTAAAAGGCTACCTCAGAGATATTCAGGAGCTCCTGAATCATAAAGAAACTCATAAATAAATTATCTAACAAATTTTAAGATTCTTTAAAGAAAGGAATCTAAGTTGAAAAAGATATTACAGACATGCTAAAATATTTTTAACAGACAATAATGTATGTTAAAATAAATTGGGAAGCACTAAACACCTCAAAAAATAAGAACTTCACACTTAATAATCTAACAGATGAAAAGATCTGTTTGAAACATCCATCTGACTTCCTTAACCAAACTAGAGTCAACACAGGGGTATACCAAATACATGTCTCATTAAAAAAAAGCTAACAAATTGCAGCAGAAGCTGTAACGGGAATCTCTACAGTTCTAAAAGAATCACACCCAGTTACACACTAATCTGCTGGTTTAGGGCTGCTACTTTTGAGTGTATTAAATTCTAGTTTCCATACCAAAACGTTGTCAACCACTATTAGCAATCCCAGAAAATATACAGGAAAGGAGACAAGAACACCTACGCCCTGCTTCTTTTCCCAAAGGGTAAACAGAACAGACAAAATAGACATTTTGTTCTTTCTATATTTACCACAGATTTAGAGTATTTGTCATGAAATAAGCTTATTATCAAGTAAGTTCTACCTTTTATCCCTCATTAAGAACCAGTAACCAAGTTATTATTAGAGAACAATCAAACTGTATCATACTGACTTTTTAAAAACATCTATCTGTAGGACATGTTTAATTAGGAAGTTAAAACAATCATTCTAAATCCCAACCATGCTGTCAACAGCTGATTACCTACATGTATAAGAAATGAGGAAAAATATCAGGAACCTTTCTTTCATGTTTCATAACCCAGAAAATGGGTGATAAGTTTTTTAGACACTGGGTAATAACTGTTCTAATACAGTAAGTTTTTATAACTGATACATGGCTTATGGTTGAGGCAGTTCTATGGTATCCCTGGCTTGGCTTGTTCAAAGGGTTAAAATTTGTATATTTATGGTCATAAATGAGGTCCGTTCTACAACTTCCTCCCCTACTGCCCAGAAAAATTTAAATACCACCCGAAAGCACACTTATTTGAAAGGACCAGGTGTACAACTTAGTAAAAATTAGCTTTCTGTTTGACTTAACCAAAATCTTACAAAAGTCAACAAATATCATGAACCTCAAATATACCATTATATACATGTTCAATGCTTCCTTTATATTTTAAAACAAAGCAGAAAAAAATAATGAATCTGTAAACATGTATAAAAAGATGTGAAATTTTCTCATGCCCAGATACCACAGTAACCAAGAAGCCTAATTCTTAACAAATCATGAGCCTGGCCTTACATATTTCATAGCCTAATTTCCACACCTATATATAAATTTGAAATTTGTCACAGGTACGTTACGACTTTTCTTAGGACCTTTTATTTACTGTCAAGACCTTCAAGAGCATTTAACAAAATTACTTCAAACACAAAACAATAAATAAAATCCTAATTAGCCATACAATGATGAGAAGGCTGTTTCAGTGATACTAAGTGTCAACCCTAAGTAGCAGATACAGTTTCTGGCATTTAAAAATAAATGGTAAAAATAGTTCAAAAAGACGTTTTTCTTTCACTTGAATTTCAAATTTGGTAAATGTAAAAGAGAAAATACAAGTAAATTACTCATTGATATTTACAAGTTTGTTTTTTTTTTTTAAAAATAGAAAAAGTCCAAGCCTATGTTACTTAGTTGATCATATAATGAGTCTAACTTCATGCCTATAAATTACTACTGGATTGACTTCCTAACTAACGTCAATGTCTTGTGTTGTATGTCATGTGCATTTTCACTACTATCTCTGATGGACAAGTAGTACTGTTAACTTGAGTTTAGTCATTCTTTCTGTATAAGAATTCAGACATTTCTGGAAAATATCAATTTATTTTATCATTAACAACTGCTTTAATTTCAAGAATGGAAAATGACATAGTAAATAAAATCATTTGTAAATGTTTAAACTTAAGAGATACAATTCTTGGAGTTTATGTCAGATGACTTTCCTAAATAGGTGCAATCATTCTTCATGTAAACATTAAAAAACTCCTCACAAAATATAGCCACCGAGAAGAATCATGTACAAAGTACTTCAATCCACCTTATCTACAAAAATGTTACATTTATTCAAGCAGAACATCTCCCTTTCCAAAAGACTTCCTGCTCTGTAGAGAACACACTATAACAGGCTTTCCACAATATTTAAAATGGCAGATTCCTAAAAATCAGCTGGTTTGAAGAAATCAAAATGATTAATCAAAGGCAAAATTTGAAAATGGCCTATAACTTCTAAAATCTGGAAACTGATCAACAGTGCAGTAACCACTATAATTTCCTTCTGCATTATGACACTAATTTTTCATTTAGTATTTTTGGTTTTGTATGAGGCAGTCTTATTAGATAGGCAAAACATTTTATTACTACGTATATATTATTTGGATATAGTATATATTTTGTTTCTGATTTAAAATGTGTTTTCTACTACATATACTAGTTTCTATAAAAATTTCCAAAAAGCAAAAATGTCCTCCATGCAAGTCAAATTCAAATACATTATTTGCTGAAAATACCTACTGAAGCAGAAGACCTAGTCCAAGTGAGGGACCTACAGCAAACTCAAGCATGCTCTTGCCTTGCAAATGCTTTCCTCCTCTGCTCAAGCTCTCCCCTTCCGGATGATGGTTGCATATGTGATTGAGCGTCTATGCATAGTCAATCCCACACATGCTATTTCCATATTAAAGCTGTAAGAAAAGAGCTGTGCTGGTACCCACCTAGAACACAGTCACTGCAGGCCAGCATTGCTGTGAAATCTTCAGGAGGTGCAGAGAGTCCAAAGCAAGAAAGAACAGGTATCGTTTGGGGTAGGGAAGAAGGTACTACTATTTCTGACAAATCTGTGCTATGTTCTTTAGGAGAACAAGGGTGGGAGGAGTGGAAAGTGAATTAACAAGAGAAGCAAAATACAACTTCAGTTACACCATAGCAATCTTCAACTGAATAAGGAAACTTCAGTTGCTCAGAGGAGTTTTAGTCTCTTCTACCAGCCAGGACTGACATTGTCAAGGCAACTGAAGCATGAAAAGTTCCCCTTTTTGTAATAAAATAGAAACAAAGATTGCAGCTGGCAGTTTCCATAATGAAGCTTAATCAGTATGCGTGTGATTAGGGCCTTATGCAAATCTCTCCTCGTTAGCACAGCAGCTAGCACTTTGAAGTCCAGGAACAATTCATTTACAGAATACAGTGAAAGCACTCCCCGCATAATTTAAATGAATACATAAATATTTATCAGCTTATTTGCATATTAATTGGCAGTGCATGAAGGGAAAAATTATCTCCAGAGTGCCAGCATAATAATTAGGAGGATAAAATGAGATTTCTTCCAATGGTCTGGCATCTTGGACCTAACTTGAGAGTACCAGGGGAGAAGGGTGGGACAGGAGACAGAGTTCTGTTAAAATGCCACCGAAATGACACGAACAAATTAGAAACAACTCTACAGACTTAAGCACCTTTAATCTTATTCCTGCTGGCAACAATGACTTCAGTAATAAGAGGATTTGCAAAAGGCTTTCTACACAATCCAAATAATCGCAAGGAAACAATTAGCAAGGTAGAAGCAGAACACAGGCTTGTCATGATGGTGCTGGTCTACTGACAGGGAATTTTTTCAGCTATTAACACATACTGTCAGGAAAAAGTTCTACTTAAAACACAAAAACAGCATAAATGCAGAAGCGGGGAGAGTGTACATAAACATCTCTAAAAGGAAATATTCATTATATATGAATCTTTTTATTCTACCAAATTAACAGAGCACATTAGCTGATTGTTGACATGAAACATGCTCCTATCAAAATCAAACTCAAGGGGAAAACAGTTTTTACTTAGAATAGACATCATTCCCAAATAGGTCAAGTAATTGCAGAATCAGTAGTTTTGAATAATACCATTTAACAGATCTGTGTGTGACTTTCTGTACTAAACAGGTTTATTAAAGTTTGAAATTAAGTCCCAGCCTTTCAGATATCAATCATTATAAAGAATCTAGGAGATTCATAAAAACGCTGAATTGTTAAATTCTTAGGAATAAATAAACCAAGGCACAGAAAATTAAAAAACATTTTACTCAATAGCACATTAATAATTTGGAGCTAGGATTTCAAACCAGATTTTGCTGACATCAAGTTCCAAGTTCTTCTTAAGACCTACGCATTAAGGATGAATTACACATTCAGGGAACTGAAGAATAGGAGGAGAGAGAAAGGAAGGAAGGGAGAGGGGAAAAAAGAGACTAAAGCAGAAGACTAACATAGTTTGTTTCAGTACTGAGGAAAGAGACCAGTAATTGGTAGCAAAGACACTTCATTTAAAATTAAAAATGTATACAAATAATGCACTAGATAACAATTGAGTTCTTAAGGGTACCCTCTCATTAGTAGCCTGTTTCGTGGTCACTTATCTTCAAGACTGGTAGATGTCTGATTTTTAAAATATGTTATGAAAAAGATGTGTGTAATAAATATACATAAAATGTGTTATAAACAGGGTATTACTGTCAGTATTTGTCCAATGTTGTATTATACAACTTCACTACAGCCTTGGTTCTGAACATACAATATATGATGTACTGCACATGCTAACACACTACCCATTGTCAACCAATGCAGATGGAGACAACTCTGCTCAGATTCAAAATTAATGTATTATATAGTATGATAACTGTACTTACAAAATTTTCTGCTCTTATAGAAACATATAGGACTTAGTATTTTCCTACCATTAAAAGTACATAAATATCAAGTTACAGCATCTTTGGGGCTGGAGAGATGGCACAGCAGTTAATGGTGCAAGCTGCTCTAGCAAAGGAGCCAGGTTTAGGTTTCAGAACTTACACCAGGTGGCTCATAATTATCTGTAATTCCAGTTACAGAGGATCAAATGCCCTCTTCTGGACTTCTTAGGCACCTGCACACACATGGTATATATAAATTTATGCAAACATACACATACACATAAAAAATCTTTAAAAAAGAACACTGTATCTATGGACTGTATTAAGAATATTTGATTTTGGGCTGGAGAGATGGCTCAGAGGTTAAGAGCGTTGCCTGCTCTTCCAGAGGTCCTGA
>LOJH01015864.1:0-10021 GCA_001685095.1 Ellobius talpinus | reverse complement strand
TCTGGCCTGAAGGCATACATGCAGGAAGAACCCTGTATACATAATAAGTTTTTTTTAAAAAAATGAAATACATCAGCAAACAGACACAATAACACTCTCAAGAGTTTGTGCAAAAGTTTTTAAAGAAACAGACCAGTCAACAAAGAGTTGCACAAACTGTTGTTAGGATAGGCGAAGCATTTTACAAAGATCACATGAAACTAGTGTCTTCTTTACTCCTATATACACGTAAGTTTTAACAAAAGAAAAACCCACATTAAATGTTACTATATTTTTTTATTCTCTAGACATATTACTTCATATTTAAGGAAACCCTAAAAAGATCATAAAAAGCATAACAGATTCTGAAGTCTGTTTCAGTTCTTTACTACTTAGCTGAATTTCTTTAAGTGAGTTACTTGTTATCTCTAATCTTAGATCATTAAGGATATAATATTTTAGTCATTATATAAATGCTTCCTATAGACTAAAACTATAGTCACAAAGTGGTTCTACTAAACTACCATCAGGGATTATTGCTACTGTTTTATTACCATAAAATACAGATGATATACTAAATGCTAAAGCTAACCTTACTCTATTTCCATTGCTTGCTAGGTCACAGGCATCTTAATCATTACTCCATCGCATCAACAAATCTTAAACAGACTTTAGAGTTAAAATGAAAAAATATGTATTTGGTAAGTCATTTAAGTCAATCCATAAAAGGCAATCATCACAACACCTGTGTTTATCAGTGGCTACTAAACTAATAGTTTTATTTAACAGAAAATATTTACCAGATATAGAGAGATTGCAAGTAGTTTGGTAATTAAAAAGACAGAAAAGCTCATCTTACTTTTCCAGTCTAAGAATACAAAAAGAAAAAAAAAAGGAAAAATTGAATTAGCTATATAAAATAACCTAACACTTTAAGGGGATAAAAATCACATAAAATGGAAAACTCTAATCAGTCAGCAGGGCATATTTAGCTCTCTTAAGTAGCCATCTCTCATGTGCTTAATTCCTCCTCAACAAAACAAATTTTACAATCCTCCTTTACTGAAGGAACAAGGAAGTTAAAGAGAGTCCTTGAAGTACATGTTTTAAGGTGTCATTATTTCAATTTTGGCATTCACTCCCCTAAAAGTATCAGATCATATAGGAAATAAGCTACAGATAGTTCAATGGAGGTTTTTCTTACACATCTTTAAAGATATATGATGACATTTTGTATTTAGAAAGTGAGAAAAGAGTATTTGCTACACATAGTATAGCAATTCTGCATCACTGGTTGACATTAATTGTCTTTTAAGTCTCAAGAATTTAGATCGTCAGAGAGCACTAACAGTCTTAAACAACAAAGGAATTAGTACAGGCACTGACTTTCATTTGCCATATATTTTTAATGTCAAGTTATTTTCTAATTAGCTTAACTAATTAGAATAACTGGTACAACACTGACATAACCAAACCTGGTGCTCTCATTCATGTAATTTGGAGGTCATATTCCCAATTCATGAAAATCTGAATAAGTTAGGTGTATGGTGCATACAAAATCAAAAGTGTGGCAGCTGGAGGTGGCTCAGTCAGTGAAGTACCTGTTTTACAAGCATGAGGACCTGAGTTCAGATTGCAAACACCCACATAAAAAATAAACAAACAAAATTAGGCATGGTAGCTATGTTTGTGACCTGGGTGGGTAAAGACAGGTGAATTCCTGGAGCTCACTAACTGGCCAGCCATTTTAACAAATCCGTGAAAGACTGTCTCAAAAACTGAGGTAGAAAGTGATTGAAAATGATACCTAACATCATCATTGGGCCTCCACAGGCACACATATGTACTTACACACACACATGCAAACACGCACTTACATATACACTACACAAAGGCACACACACAAATTTTTATTTTAGAGAAAAATTTAAAGTCAAATACGTAACTAGTTCAAACTATCTTCTTTATTTTGTTTCTTAGAATGTTCAGTTAAAATTGTTGACACATCTCTGAACATTAAGCTACTACACAGTAATTAATTTTCACTATCAGTGTGCTTGGACTGATAGTTACTTAAGAAACACACCTCTGAGCAAATCTGTGAAGGTGCTTTCAGACTGGTTTAACTGAGAAAGACCCACTTTGAATGTGGTCCCACACATTAGGATCATGGACTGAATAAGAAGGAAAAAGGAAGAAAGCAAACTGAGCAAATAGCACATTCTCCAACAGTACGATTTGTGGACTCACCCTCTTGTCATAGTGAGAGCTAGGTTTCCTGCTAAGCCTTGTCCTCCATGATGGACTTAAGCTGTGAACTAAAATACTTCCTTTGCTAAAGCTGCATCTACCAGGAACTTTGTTACAGCAGTAAGAAAACAATGTGGCCACTATACTGCCTATCTGTCTAGGATAGGCTTGACAGTTCTTTATGTATGTGTATTTCAGAGTATTTTAACATGAGGCATATCATTTGCTTCTTATGAAATCTCTATAGCAATGTAATACTCCCATTATCCAGACAACAACTCACACTACCTAGGCCTAGATATTAATGGTTACAAAAACCAGTGAAATTGAAAATAAAGATTCAGGCTACACTGTCTGAATATTTATTATTTTCATGTGGTAAAAGCCTCAAGCTTGAACCACGGAGACTGGATTTAATTATCATACTCTTTAGAAATGTTTTTCAGAGTTAAGAATGCCCTATGTGTGGCTGAAAACTTAAAAAAAAAACCCAAAACTAGAAAACTACTTAATTTTATAAGTCCAAAGCTTAATTGGAATTTCAGTCATTTGGTAGGGTGGAATACAAATGTGTTGTTTTCTTTAAGGTGTTGAGGTGTGTGTGTGTGGTTTTAATGCTGAAAAGAGAGATCAACTTAAAATTCTCTTGTTAGTCTGTTATAGTGGCAAAACTTTACTAAAATGTTATTACAGAAAAGGAAGAAAATTTTGATTTTTTCTATATGAAAATTTCTGATATGTTCTTCAAGTTCTTCAAGTTCTCTCTTAAAATATAAACACTTTAAATTTTAAAAAGCATAAACCAAAGATAAAATCTAAACAAAACAATAAAGCACTTTAAACAAAAAGGACAGTAAAGCATTGACACAGTGAATTCACAGAGCAAACATGAGCTTCAACAGTCACTAAAAGCCTCAAGCCAGAAAACCCACCCACCCTGAAGGGTACAAACTGACAAGCTCTTTCTGGCTGTCCACTGGCAAATGGAGAAACCTTTTATTCTTTTCAAAATTTCCTCAACTTAAATTGGATGCAAATAAGCCAGGTGTGGTCCTAACAACTGTAACCCTGTTAGTCCCTGCAGTTTCCATAGCAACAGACACAGCTGGTAATGGTAAGGAGGTTGTACTGACCTCAGACTGGTTTTAAAAGTTTCAATTGTTCAAATGACAATTAGGTATCTTAGTAAAAAATAAATACAAAATTATTTTTAAAAACCTCTCTTTGCTTGAAATATCAAAGAAAATAAGGCAAAAGTGACTTTCAGTTTAACAGCAGGGACTAGTGAGTCTATGACTAGTGTGCACCGTTTTCTTTAATTAATGTGCTATGGCTGGGTTTTGGCCTTATTAAAATGTTTGCAGTCAGGCAAATAGTAGCTGAACCAGCACTATCATCAGCACCATCTGGGAACTTGGAAATATAGTCTTGGGTCGTACACCAGATCTACAAAATCAGAAACTCTAAGGGTGAGGGTTCCAGAAATGAGGCTAAACAAATTCTCAAGAAGATTCTGACACACACCACAGTGTGAGTGAGCATCATGGATTTACAACAAACTTCAGAGCAGACAGATAGATGAAATAAACACAACAGTTTATTCTACTTCCTGAAACCTGTGTGATAGTAAAGGAGTAAAATGTAAAGAACTCACTACCCTCCTGAAATGAGTCTGTTGGCTAGGATCCTCCTCGTCTTAAGACCATCAAGACTACCCGTGGTTGAGCATGCCTACTTCCTACACAAGCCAAATTATCAAGGGATCGATAACACAAAAGTCCATGATTAGTCAAGGAAAGAAGAGTCTTTTGAATACAGGAAACTCCACTCACTGCCATTCATAATCATCTAGCTCTTCACACAGAGGACAAGAAAACTCAACTATTTATCTTTTTATAAGAACAAATTTTCCAACACAGAAAAACGCACAAATAGGGATGAGTATGAAATCTGAGCAACAAACTTCAATATCCTTCACTACTAAATTCTTTAAAAACATACTACAAAATATTTCTTTACATGTTTCCAATGAACACTTCAGAGAACAGCTAGGCTATAGTAGCATTGATCACTGACATACTGAGATAGTTAATGGAGAAACTCAAACATACCAAATGCTGTTAAAAATGATGAATCAACCAAACTGAGCTGACTAGTTTTTGATCAACTTGACACGCGCTAGAGTCATCTGAAGGAGGAAACCTCAATTGAGAAAATGCCTCCATAAGATCCAGCTGAAGGTCATTTTCTTAATTAGTAATTCATGGGGGGCAGCCCATTGTGGGTGGTGGCATCCTTAGGCTGGTGGTCCTGGGTTCTATAAAAAAGAGACTGGTAAGCCATGATGAGCAAGAAAGTAAGCAGTACCCATTCATGGCCTGTGTATCAGCTCCTACCTCCAGGTTCCTTCCTTGTTTGAGTTCCTGCCCTGACTTCCTTCAGTGATGGACTATGGTCTGGAAATGTAAGCCAAATAAACCCTCTCCTCCTCAGCCTGCTGTTGGTCAAAGTGTTTTAGCATAGCTATGGTAACTCTAGCACACCAATCAAGTCATTTGTGAGGCTCATAATTAAAAAATTAATGCTAAATGCTTTCGGTACTATCTCACAAAATGTACTTTTACATGTATGTAGCTCAATAGTAGAACAGTTGCTTAGTATACAGGCCTTGGGTTCAACCCAAGCATGGCAATAAAATAAACTAAGTATATCTCAAGATTGGTCACAACTAATAAGAAATCAAACAAAACAAAACAAAACAAACTAGAAAAACAGACATTCAAAGGAAGTGTTTACCACCAGGATTATCTTGAGATCTGTTTATAATTAAAATGAAGAAATTTACTTAGGTCATATATGCACACATTCTTTATTTTACCTTATTTACATTCTGACTGTTGTTTCCTCTCCCTCCTTTTCTCCTAGTCCCTCTCCCACACCTCCCCTCTGACCCCGCCCCCATCCACTCCTCTTTCATTTCTGTCCAGGAAAGGGCAGAGTTCCCAAGGATACCAACCAAACATGGCACATTGAGTGCATGCATTTTGTTTGAGGGAGCATGCCACTGGGGATGGAACCTAGTGTCTCACACACTATGTAGGTGGTCTCACACTGAGCTACACACATCTAGCCCCAAACAGGTGACTTTACATATAAGAAAGAAAAAAATACAATATTTCCTTTCTTTTGCTTGTCACACTGTTTTGTAAAACTGGGGTAGTTGTACCACAGGGGTGTCTTATTTAAATATTCAAGGAATGTTTTTACCTAAGGAATGATTCAACTGAGTTCTACTCTTAATGTACTTCAGCACTTACTCTACTCCTGTGGGAAAAGAACTGCAGAAGAATGAACCCTACCTGGGTTATCACTGCCTTAAGACAGCTATAAAGAATTAATAGGAACCAGAATCCCAGGCTCTTTTTCCTACCTCTATGTGTTAGGTGTCAATGGTCTTCAGTCTAACACCCGCCCACTGAGCCACTTCAGCCTGAGTGTGTGTCAATGGTCTTGACTATGTGCTATCGCCACAGTCCTATAGTTCTGTTTCTGAAAAATATTATTAGCATACAAAATATTAAGTTTCATTATGGTATGTCTATTCTAACAGAGTGTGTTTTGTTTCTCTTCTCCACCTCTTCTCTCTCATCTCTTCTCTTCTGCAGCCTCCCACCCCCAGTAGCTTCCTTCCCACTTGCTGCCATGCCACTTGTGTCCTACCTTCCTCAGCACTTCTCCTCCCCACCTTATGGCCTCTTATCTAGTTTCATGGCTTAAGACCACTCTCACATTCCCTTATTTACATACATACAAACATTCAAAGTTAAGAACTTCATATGTGACAGAACACATGATTTTTGCCTGTGTCTGAGTTACCTTATTTAACATACTACTTTTCATATCTAACAGTGTTTATGCAATTTCATTTTGCTTTACAGCTGAGTAGAATTCTGCCACGTATATACCACATTTTCATTATCTACCTGCTGGTGGAGCATTTCCATTTTTTCTTAAAGGAGCACATGAAATGTTTGTAAATTTCTATTTACTAATTAAAAGATTTTTTTAAGTTACGTTTAGCTTAGTACATTTGGTTGGCTTCCAATATCTGGCCAAATATCTTTACCTTATTAATCAAATCTATGTAGTTAAATGAGTAAAATCCTATGCAATCAGTTCTGTAACTTTGACACAAACTATCAAAAGAAGTGTTCTGCTTCAGATAACAAAGACTTTAGACAAACCAGTCAAGATGCAAAAGCTTGGTTTAATAAAGAACTTCAAGAAAGATTCAAAAACAGAGAAATCTTAGTCAAGGAAAGTTTTGGTTTTAAGCTTAAAGACTTGTTAACATATGAAAGTCCTGTAAAAAGGAAATGGGTAAATACTGGAAGATTTTCCAAATGAAAGGCTAGGTTGCTCAGAAATAATGCTAACCATCTATCTACCCTCACTGTCCCTTTACATGAATTAAAAAATAGTTGAGTAAACTTCCAAAATGCTGACCTTAATGAGTTTCAACCAATAATCTTTCAGTACCATAAATCCTGTCAACCTGATGTCATATTACACATCAACTAAGCAAAATTGCCTACTTACGTTTGCTTTCAAACAAAATAAACATGGTAAAGCAGCCACAATAAATGCTTTCTGAATTACCTTTTGTAGAGAAGGGCAGCCCCAGAACATCTCTCCTACATAGGCTCTTCTTACTTCATATTCAAACTCACTCATTCTGCAATTACAACAAAAATTCACAATGACCCTTAAGGGGATCCCTGGTCTCCTTAAGGGGGGTGGGGGGAGGAAGCCTTCCTTCTACAATGCAGTCACAGTACACTACCTATGGTGATACCAAGGAACAGACTCCACAGTATATTAAGAGAACTAGTCTATTATAATTACGGCTTCTCAAGTCATTTCCATACTAGCATGGCAGAAATTTCAACAGCTTTTCAGTTCTCCAGAGTAAATCTGCTATAACAATTGCCAATAACTCTCAAAATGGAAATTGGGAATAAAAATTCCATTGAAAGAGTACACACACACTAATGGTTCAACAAGAAATAAAAATGTTTTCATACATTTTTAAAGAATTCATTGTGTAGAAACCTATGAATAATTAGCTATTCAATAAAGTACAGTTTATTCTAAAGAAATGGATGTTTAAACTCTATAGTATGGCCTGGGGCTACAGATATTGTTTTTATATTATCTTCTATATCTAAAACACTATGATTATTTGGTATTATCTTTTGTCTCAATATGTAAAAACAGTGGTTTATTTCAGCTAAAGTTCACAATTACTTCATGCTTTTACAATACAGTGGTATCACAAAAAAATGTCCAAATAGGAATAGACCATACAATGCAGCCAATAAATCAAATATCTGGGATCAAATGTTTTAATGTGGGTTGTGTTCCCCTGGCCAAATATATAATAAAGATTAGCATTGTAAATCACAACCCTTGAGTTGGGGAAGATAAGCATTTAAGTTGTGAAAAGCTGTTAGGGGTTTTATATGTCATTAGAAAGTAAAAATCCAGCCGGGGCAGTAGTGGTACATGTCTTTAATCTCAGCACTTGGGGAGGCTGAGATAGGCGGATCTCTGTGAGCTGGAAGCCAGTCTGGTCTACAGAGTGAGTTCCAGGATGGCCAGTACTGTCACACAGAGAAACCCTGCCTTGAAAAAACTAATAAATAAATATAAAATTCCTCATCACTTTTATATATATCTTCTCAACACTCCCAGTACCATAGGAAAATATGCCACACTCATTCACAGATACCTAATGGCCTTTGCGATTTCTGTTCATTAAGGTGAGGAGTAGCAAGTTGGGTTCTGGCTATCCCAGTCTCTCTCTGTATTTCATCCCCTCAGAAAGACTTTCTCTTAAGATTTACTTTTTTAAACCAACCAACCAACAAACAGTACCCACTCATTTCACCTAATTCTGTTTTCTCTGCATATTCATGATTTTAAAATTTGTACACTTGTTTGGTTTATGGTTTTCACCACCAGAAAGAAAACGTCCTGAGCATAGGACATTAGCAGTCTTATTTACTACAGCAATTTCCCATGTGTAGTAGAACCTGAGGCTCAAAAATATTTGTGGATGAATGAAAAAATGGTTCTAAGAAAGTCAGCAAATATTAAATCAAGCACATTAGACTTAATTCCACAATTAAAGGTTTGTTTTTTTGGTAATTTTTCAAAATGACTTTATTTCATGTGTATGAGTGCTCTATTGCATGTACGCCTTTATGCCAGAAGAGGGCATCAGATCCCACATGGTTTTGAGCCACTATGTGGTTGCTGGGAGTTGAACTCAGGACCTCTGAAAGAGCTTAACCACTGAGCCATCTCTATAGTCCCTAAAGGTTTGTTTTAAAAGATTAGAATATGAGCAGAACACTCATTGTTAGTTTTGAGTAAAGGCAGCTAATAAAATCCTATATATTGTTTTCACAGTGTCTGGGCTCAACAATTACAAACGAACAAACAGAATACTCTTTAGCAATTTATCTATAAAGGACATTATGTACCTCCTGTGATGCCCTTGGCCATATGAAGAATATCAAGCTCCATTTTGTTATGTCTGTGCTTCTCCAGGATTAGCACATATTCTTAAAAACAAACTTAGATCTGTCTTCTAATGACTGTGTGTGGAAGCTGAGAATATTGTCACTAGTAAATTCAAATTTAAATCTATAACACTAGTACTAATCTGATTAATTTCCCAATATCTACCATTAATTTCCTTTTCAAATCTATTCTCCATTGAAATATAAATTTAGTACCACTTTTTTCTTGTTTAGAAATTATTTCTCTGCCAAATCTGCCCAGTCATTTTTGCAACTTGTTCTGTGTCCATGTGCCAATCCCTCTTGGGAAGTATTTCTAATGTTAATTTAAATAGTAAATTACATACTTAGAATAATCTCAAGTTCACAGGGAAAGAAATCTACTTCTATTACCAGTTGTTTTGCTATAATTTTCTGATGCAAATTTGATCAAATCACAGTTACATTTTTAGTAATTCATTTGATGGATATAGAAAGTCACACTGCAGGAAGCTTATACTTGGCTACTCCGGTACCTCCCTTCATCCAGTCTCAGGGCGGTATCCATATTCATGACTTCCTGCAACTATCGTGCTCCTCCCCTTTGTCCCACTTGGTTCCTGTTATCAGAAACTCTGTAAATATTCATATTCTATCTCAACCTTCTACATCTCGTTCTACTGCCACTTCTCACAGAAACCTGAACAACCTAATCAACTCTTGAAACTCTGAAAACCTATCACAATGCCTTACCCAAAGACAAAACTCAATAGCAACCGAATGTATGAACACTTGCCAAGGGTACTAGAAAATAAAATAATTCTTCTAAGGGCAACGAGGCTTAAATTGTGATATCCTCCCCCTTATTCTAAGTTTTTGTGACTCTAGAGCTTTTATTAAGCTGGGTGGTGGTGGCTTGGTGTAGGAGGTCCTGCTGTATTTGTGTTGCTTTCATTGGTTAATCAATAAAGAAACTGCTTGGCCTGATAGGGCAGAACTTAGATAGGCGGGAAAGACAGAACGGAATGCTGGGAGGAAGAAGGGCAGAGTCGAGACGCCATGGTTCTCCTGCCCTAGACGGATGCTGGTTAGTCTCATGCTGGTAAGCCATAGTCAAGTGGTGATACAAGTTAATGGAGATGGGTTAAACTAATATGTGAGAGTTAGCCAACAAGAGGCTAGAAATAATGGGCCAGGCAGTGATTTAATTAATACAATTTCTGTGT
>LOJH01015863.1:0-23190 GCA_001685095.1 Ellobius talpinus | reverse complement strand
ACCTTTCTCAGCCAGGCAGGTCACATGTTGCCTCTTCAGTGGTCTGGGCTGGACCGGGCAGAATGGGCTTCCTCCTTTCCAGCATTCTCCTGTTCTCATCTCCCTTCCTCTACTTCCTGTCTGGTTGACCCGCCTATACTTTCTGTCTGGCCAATCAGCGTTTTATTAAAATGCATGATTGACAGAATACAGACAATTCTCCCGCACCAATGGCCAACAGACATAGATCTGGCAAAGTATCCATACACATAGAAGTATAAGAACCTATGTAAAACTATGTAAGTTATCTTACTAATTTCATATTAAATATCAAGTAAAATATTAGTTATTAATGAAGTTAACTTGGTTTATATGTTTTCAGGATTAAAAATCCCCAATTTAGGGTTTTCTTGAACAATATAATAAATGGATGAACAAAATTCAAAGCCTTGTTTAGATGTGTCCTTATGGCATTTAAGTAGAGTGCAGCAATAGAAGAGAAATAACATATAAAGCTGCTTTATCCCCAAACTTGTTTGCTGATAATTCATAAAGTTTAAATGTTTATTTTACTCAAAATTCTTCATGCTTTGCTGAATCAGTACCCAAACTTACTTTTAAGATGTCAGTTAATTGGACACCGTTAAGGAGGGTCGTGCTGACTTTCACACTGTTGCACCAAGAACAGTGAGTTCTTTGTGATTGCTAGTTGCCATTCTTACTGCTCTCTACTGGTGTGCATACCTACATATACATAGGCTTATGTGGACCCTTTAGTAAAGACTGGTTAGAAATATCTTGTTTGAAGGTTGCTTAAAGCAAATTAGAGCTGTCACAATCTCACTATCTCTTGAAAGGTGAAATTGTTCCCATTTATTTTTAAAAATAAATTTACAATTTATTCTTTGACACTTTAATATAAGAATGTTGTGTATTTTGATCATGTTCCCCTCCTGTTCCTCTCCCTTATCCCCCACTCCTCTCCTGACATATTCCTCACCCTTTTATGTTTGTTTTAATAACCCATTGTGCTTCCCCATATGTGCTGAAATGTTGACAGAATGATCTTGTTCTCATTCATCCCTCTACTGCCCTTCCCCCGTGACCTTCTTTTGTCTCCTTAATCTCCCAACAGGAACCCCTTCTACTTATATGTCACATGCATTCCACTATTTCTTTAAAGTTCCTCCCTCCCATCTCATGGTCTCTTTCTCTTCATAGGTTTTAAAATTTTACCATATAAGATATACTTTTGTGATTTTTGTATTTTTTGGATAAGACAGAAAATGGAGCAATGAGTATTGAGTTGGTCAAATGAAAGATCATAATTTAAAGCTTTTTTTAAAAAAACATTGAATTTGTTTTAATGATTTGTTATCTATTTAAAATGGTGACATCACAGCAATAAGGCTAAATTGGAGACATTGGAGGATGGTTTGCTTTTCGAGTTACTTAAGTAAGCTTAATGCAGTTCATGTAAAGTCAAGGGGAAAGGGTGGTAGTGTTGCTTCCCTGACTGGGTAAGATGTGAGGGGTAATAATGAGCTGGCATCTTCCTTTCTTTATGAGGAGACAGAGACTGAGATAGACACTATTGTGAGTCGGATGCCACCAGTTGGGCACAGATGAACCCCAGGGCTGACACATCTCTAGAACAGTCCCACTTGGGTGTTCTCCATGGAAGGAACATGAGTCATCCCATTCCTCAAAGTCCAGAGAGGGCAGCAGACAGGGCCCTCCTGGTCCAGTCCTCCTGACTTCCAGGAGGTGCTTTCATTGTAGACTTCCTCTGTTCTTGGACTTTCCCAGTACAGGTTCCTCATAGGCCACTTAGAAAGCCATGAAGCTACCGGGTGTGTGGTAATACACTCTTTTAATTCTAGCATGTAGGAGGAGGCAGGATTATGAGTCTGAAACTATCCAGGGCTCTCCACAGTAAGAGCCTGCTTTTTAAAAAGTGCACTGTGAAGCTGAAAGAGGTTCTTCCTGCATTTGTGACCACCTGTTGTATAGGCGCATGGCAGGGGGCAGAATGGAGGTCTCTGGCTCTGGATGGTGGATAGATGATCTTCACCTGGAAGCTCCATCTCTTTTGAGTGACTCAAACTTGTCTCTTAATGACAAGATTACTGACAATGACCCCATAAATTCACATTGAGACGCTTGGAGGGTGAACAGTGAGGGGATATTAATTAGAAGATGTTCCTTCTAAGTAATTTTTCTTTATAAATGAAAGAACATCATGGTAAAATTTGTTGTTCTGACAGTTTCCTTGCCTGTAAAATAAAGAAACCAGAACATAATCTAATGATTTATTTATTTATTTTTGTTTTGAGACAAGGTCTTTCTTATATAGTCCAGACTGCTCTTGAATTTTTTATATATCTGAACTTGACCTTGAACTTCTGATTCTCCTGTCTCACCTCCTCAATGCTAAGATTAAGGTTTGCACCACCACGCCTGGATTATGATGCTGATGATCAAACCCAGGGCTTTGAATACAATAGGTAGATACTTCACCAACTTAGGTACATCCCCAGCCCTCAAGCTAATTTTTTAATTTATGTCTCAAATTACATAAAAATTTAAAAATATCTTAAAAGTGTATAGATCAGAACATATTCAATTTAAAATCAGGGGAAAATAATTTTACTTTTGCTTGTTTTCATAGGAACCCATTAAACTGTATTTTTCCTCTTAATTTTTGTTCTCTATTGGAACTATGTGTTTCTGAAGTTCTGATCTGTAAAATACTGTCGGCTGGACACCCTCCAAAACTGTTCAAATAACTAGTCTCTCTGGGGTAGCCTGCTCCCCTGTGCTTGCTAACTTCTGGCAAGTGGAATGTTCCAACTCCCTGTGATTTTTCTGGGATAGCCCACTGTAGCTGCCAAGTTGGTGGTCTGCCCAGAACATTCACTACTGCTGTGAGGTCAATCTGCTGCCAGTTTTCCAGCAAGTACTCTTGGTAAACATCTCTCCTGCATTTTAGGAGCTCTGTTGATTTCTAGATGCCTAGAAGGTGTGGTTCCCCTAGTCCAGTCACTAAAGGTAAATTATATACCATATCATTAAGAAGACAGGACTTGACTGGCTAAAGTTTATAGTTGGGAATAATCTCTCTCCCTTCTTCCTTCTCTCTTTTTCTCTCTCTCCTCTCTCCCTTTTACACACACACACACACACACACACACACATTCAGTCTGAGTACATAATGCATATTGAATCATCTGTTTAATTAAGCCATTTCATTATGTCTCAGTGGAATTGACATAGTCACGAGTTTAGTACCGCATTGCCTTGAATAGCATGTCTACTTCTTACTGTTTCCATTCCTTCTGTCTCCCCCCTTTTTCATAACATGGTGGTCTGCCTCTTGAAATGGCAATAGAAGGTAATCCTAACTTAATAGAAACTAATGTAAAGTGTCTATCTGATGACATGATACGACCTCATGAGGGCTGAATGAAAAAGGAGATGCAGAGGAAAGTTTATTTATGGAAACTGACCTTCTTAGGAAATGCTACCAAGGAAAAGACACTATGAACTCTTGACAAAATGCCACATCCTTTGTCTTTCCTCTTTGTTCAAAAAAACCCACTTGCCATTTTCAAATAATGATTTTAAGGACCTAAATAGTAAAAAGTAATTCCACGGATAAAAAGCTTCACCTAGCTGAACTTAAAGACCATCTGTAAAGTGTGATGGAAGCAAGATCTCCTGTATTAACACCCATCATCGCTGCAGAGGATCTATCTGTGTATGGTGGGTGAGAGTTTCCCTCCTCAGAGGACTGAGGGTTCCTAGGAATGCATGTAAAATGTGGCTGGCACATATCTGAAGATGGCATTAGAGGAAAATTCCAAATGTTTTTGGTTTGTTTGTAGATTTCAACTAAGAATCAAAACACATAAGAGTGTGATCTTAAAATGAGCAACTTCCTGGAATGAAGGCAATCACCCTTGCTCCTATCCTCTGGCTTCCATTCTTAGCCATCCTGCCTAAGCATTAGTGGGTGCATTTCGGGAGAGCAGCGAGCTTCGGCTCTGAGTCCTCCCCCATTGCAGTCAGGGGTGCTCCACCTTGCACTTATGCTAAATCAGGTTGCTCATCTAATTACAACCTGACATAGACAACAATGGCATTTTGAAGGTACTGTTCGGAGTTAAACACCATAAAGAAGTTCTTACTTTTAACATAGATAGATTTAAGTTTTAATCAAGTACTGTGTCCACAATTTTCTGAAAAGAACAAAAATCTTTGCTATATTTCTTTTTATAGTGGAAATATAATGAGTTTTTCCATGTTGAAGCATCATGCAGCCCAGGTCCAGTCTATGTCTGTAATATTGCGGGCTTACAGCCCTCTACTCCTTACAACATCCGAGTGGTGGTGGTGTATATAACAGGAGAAAATAGCTCCTCGAGTCCAGAGAGCTTCAAGACAAAAGGTGGGTATCAGCATCCTCCTCAAGCAATGCAGACATCTCTACTCCTTACACATCTCCAGATTCCACCAGTCCAAGTCTAGAAGCACACATGCTTTCTTCAAAAAAAATTGTATCTACTTTTAATTTATGTGCGTTAGTGTTTTATCTGGGTGTATATATGTACACTGCCTGTGTACCTGGTGCAGTTACTAAGTACTGAAGTTAGACAGACAATCTGGATCTGTAAGTGGAGTTACACATGATTATGAGTCACCATGTGGGTGCTGGAAACAGAACCCGGGTCCTCTACATAACTACCAAGTGTTCTTAGCCTCTGGGCCATCTCAGATGTTCTCCTGACAGGGTCATTACTATGTCTGTAGTGTAAGTGACTGAATGGAAGAATCAGGAGTGGTTACAGGAAGGACCAAGAACGTCCTGTTTGTTGTTGTTGTTGTTTTGGTTTTGAAGACAGGGTGTCTGTGTCTTTGAAGCCTGTCCTGGAACTAGCTCGTGTAGACCAGGCTAGCCTCGACCTCACAGAGATCCTCCTGCCTCTGCCTCCTGAGTGCTGGGATTAAAGGTGTGTGCCACTGCTGCCCGGCTCTGGTTTGGTCTTTTAGGATCCTGAGATGGGCAAAATGATTTCTTCTTTCAGTTTTCTGTTATCCTCTTTAGTTATATTGTGTTTCGGAGCAAGAACTTTATGAAATGGGGTAGCTGAATGCTCAAGAAACAGTCACAAAATAACTTTTATAGTTCAAATGCTAATACATATATAAAAGCAAAACCAAACCCTACACGTCTCTTTAGTTATCATTTTGAATACCATAACTCCAGATTGACTCCTGCAAGGGTCGAAGGCAAAATGCTCCAAAACTGTGATGGTTTTTAAATTTGTACTAATTAATTATTTTGTATCAAGATCCATGATTGATCTTCCCACTAACTAGCTAACCTATCACTAATGAAAGCTTCAGATACTCACTGAAAAATCTGTGCTTCAGGGCTGGGGAGACAGCTTTAGCAGGTAAAGTTCTTCCTACGTGAGTCTGAGGGCCCGAATTCAGTCTCCAGAGTCCACGCCAAAGATCTGGATATGGCAGAGCATTTGTCATCCCAGTGCTATGCAGGTGGAGACAGGTGGATCTCCGGGGCCTAGCCCAGTGGGTGAACACCAGATCACAGTGTGGTGAAAACCAAAACTTGAGGTTGATCTCTGCCATCCACATACATAAACACATGTACACACACACACACACACAGAGAGACTTTGCATTTGAATATTTCTTTAAAACAATTCTCTTTTTTTTCAATGTATCCCAGAGAAAGAGAGTCAATGCCAAATATCTTATATTTCTGACATGTCAGTCAATTCTCTTTTTATCCCCATGAAGCTGGAGTCCCAAGCAAACCAGGCATTCCTAAATTACTAGAAGGGAGTAAAAATTCAATCCAGTGGGAAAAAGCTGAAGATAATGGCAGTAGACTGATGTACCATATCCTTGAGATCAGGTATGTATCAAACTATGCTTTGTGTACCACAAAGAGATAAGCAGTTTACAAGCTGGTCAAAAGGGATAATTTTGTCAAAGTACATTTATATTTCAAAATGAATCTTTAAGGACATTAAGGACATGTTTTACTATGTTCTTTGCTCGTTTCCTAGCATCAGTTTTGATCTTCTAATGGGGTGAAACACACCACATTGTTCTCAGAAATCTGCCACTGCTCATTCAAACTTCACAGAAACCCCTCCATCATAGTTCATGCCACCGATATTTACTTACTATCCACTCTGCTTAAAAAGCTGAGCCAATGTTGGGTGTCAGATGACAAATACCTGTAAACTTCTGATGTATATCTATGTAATCTATATATATAATATAATATATCTAAATTATATATATGTATATATTAACAAAGTTAAATGCTCCTAGGTGAGAATTGGCAAAAAGCTACATATTGTTTTCAGAATCAGAGTCTAAGGAAAGGGCTGGAATCATCATTCCATGTCAATAGGTCTGCTTCTCTGTCTCTCTGAGGTTAGCAGTTTGAGTGTGTTTCCAGAGGCTGAGAATGTGCTGTCAACTAAAAACCAGCAGCTGAGAAGCATGCGTCCCCTCAGACCCAGCCAGTGTGAGGAGCTCAGTGAGGGAACTGGCCCAAAAGGACCGACTCCATGCCAGCTCGAGGGGAGGGTTCCAAATACCAAAGACACTCCCCTCACGGGACTATGAAGCCATCTTTTAAGAGGCTCCAAGGACAAAAGTCACTTCCATAATTATAGTCCTGGCAACTGGAGCTTTAGGTCTATTTTTGCTTCGTCTCATTCTGGCATCCCCAGAACCTCAGAAAATTTCCTGCTCACATTAGAAAATTCTCTTGGCTTTGTTTTCAGTCGAAACCTTCAGCAAATACTTTGTGACTGTTTCTCATGTGCAGTAAAATATGTCCTTAGTGGAAGTATCTTGGTGGCCTGTGGCTATAATGGTGTGGAACATCCAAGCCACAACATTATTTTTGCTAGGACCCCTTAGTGTGTTCCTCTGAGTAAGACCTTAAGTGTGTAATTAGGCATCCCCTTGCCCTGGATCTCAACTATTGGCACTGAAGTATTATCACTATAGGACAGGAAAAGTATTGTCACTGAGTCAACTCTTCGGAAAGTTAGACTAGTTAGTCTAATTAATTACTCTAATTCTAGTTAAACTCTATTTTTTTATCCCAACCCCCACCCAGTACTGGAGACTGAACCTACAGCACACTAATCAAGAACTCTACCACTGAGTCACATGACAAGCTACCCTTTAACTTGAGATCAGGGTCTCATTAAGTTGTCCAGACTGGCCTTGAACTTGCTCTACAGCCTGGTATGTGAGCTTGTGATCTTCTTTCGTCAGCTGTTAGAGTAGTGGGGAAATTACACCAATCTGATAATTTAAGCCACAGAAATTTCCTCTTACAGTTCAGCTGACTAGAAATCTGACATCAGGTCGGGCAGTGGTGGTGCACACCTTTAATTCCAGCACTGGGGAGGCAAAGGCAGACAGATTCTGAGTTTGAGGTGAACTAGTCTATAGAGTGAGTTCCAGAACAGCCAGGGCTACATAGAGAAACCCTGTCTTGAGAACAAAACAGCAAACAAACAAAACACACATACAAAAAGTCTGACATAAGGGTGTAAGGAGGACCACACTCCCTTCTGACTTTTAGGGAAGACTCCTTTCCCACCTTGCCTCAGTTTCTTGTACTGGGCCTGATCCCCTTGGTGTTGTTTGACTTGTATATGTATCTCACTCCAGCATCACATACTCTCTTTTATGTATCTGGGCTCACTTTCTTTTTTCTGAAGGGTACTAGGCATTGAACTATGACATACCTTCAATTAGCATGTTTTCATCTTAAATTGACATGTGCCACGACCTTATTTCTAGTCAAAGTCACGTGCATAGGTTGACTGGGTATAGATTTTAAGAGTAGGGGGATGTTACTAATTCCAGTTACTAACTGTATTTAGATTCTCACTGGTTTACTTTTCCTGAAATGTTTTTCTTACCTGTAAATGGGAATATTGATGTCTCTCTGTTTCTTTGGGTTGTTGTGAAGACTCAGTGAGACCAAAGACACAGTGAACTCCACTATGTTGTATTCTAAATAGAAGGTGCTCAACTTATGTCAATGTTTCCATTGCCTTTGTCCTCCAGTAGCTGTGGAGAGTCATTTCACTCCTTCCTAGAGGGTTTTATGGCTTAAAATCAAAGTTATTCTCATTAAACAATGAATGAAATTGCCATAACTTACCCTGAGGCTTCACAACATATAAAAGCAGGATGGCATAATGATTTGATCAGGGTGGCCCTGAAGATACCTTGCTTCTGGGAACAGTTGTGACTAGTACTGCTACCACATGGCTCTTATTGTTGTTTCTCATTCCCTGGTCTCCTGCGACTCAAGCCTTGTTCCCTACCTATTTCTCAAGGGCAGCTGTAAAAGAAGATTGCATTTTCATTTCTGGGCCACCCAGACCCAAATAATCACACAGAAACTATATAAAATACAACACTCTTTGGTCGATGGCTCAGGCATATTCCTCGCTAGCTCTTACATCTTAAATTAACCCATTTATATTAACCTGTGTATTGCCATAAGACTACGGCTTACTGGTAGGGTCCTGGCGTCTTTCTCCTTTGGCAGTTACATGGTGTCTCCTTGGCTCTGCCTTCTTTCTCCCTGCATTTAGTTTAGTTTTCCTGCTTACCTGCATTATGTCTGGCCATAGGTCAAAGCAGCTTCTTTATTAACCATTGGTAATACAACATATTTACACCATACAGAGGTTAATCCCACATCAGGCAACTGTTCAGTTACTGGGAGCATAGCTAGCTTCTACTCTGGACCCCTAATACTGGTGTGACCTGAGAAGTTTTAGACCAAGTGTTCTTGCTTGACAGAGAGGACACAATTGGAAGACCCTGAATTTGCCTTTGGTCAATGATGTTATTAAAAACCATTCTAGTTTTATCTTTATGAACTCAGCTATTGTTTTATATGAAGATCAATGTGGACTGACTTTGAGGAGAGTATAGGCCAGTGTAAAAGGAAATAATGAATCTTAGAATCTCATATATATTGATAACTTTGGTGGCTGAACTATGTTTTAATCAACTTGTTGAAGTATTAGAATCCTTTCAATCTTAAATTCTGTATTTTATCCACGTATAGCATAAGTCAATTATAAGTGATAAAGGAGACTTAAAAATTAAAAATATAAGCCAAGTATGGTATTTATATCTGTAATCCAAAAGTGTAGTAGCAAAAGGTCTGTAGGATCATATGTTCAAGACTATCCTAGCTGCATCAATATCTCTGTTTCAAAACCCAGCCAACCAACCGACCAAACAAAAAGTCTAGGAGCTGGCTCAGTGGGTAAGAATACTTCCTCTGCAATCACGAGGAACTGAGTCTTAATCCCCAGAACTCATATAAAGGCCAGGTGTGGCTGTGTGCATGCTTTTAATAGCAGCACTATGACAGGTGGAGACTGGAAGATCTCTGGGGCTTGCCAGCTACCAGTGTCCCTTCCGGTTTAGTGAGATACCCTGTTGCAAGAAAGTAAGGCAGAGAGTGATAAAGCAGGATGCCCAATGTTTTCCTCTCACCTACACATGGAGAGCTGTACACACACATGTACATATGCACCACACATACATGCAGGAGCAAAAAGATCAAAAAAGAAAAAGAAAAGGAAAAAAAGTGCAAACTTTCTAGCTAAAGAAAGGTGAAGAAGTAATTATGTGTTTGAAATTCAGCAGTTTCCTGCATTTTAAACAGCAGGAACAGGGCCATCACCTTTCTCTTTGCCGTTGATTCTTCCTTACTCTTCTGATGGACTGAGTTGATTTGCTTGTGAATTGCCAAGACTTTGATAAATGTGCTCTCTTCTGCAGCAAATCAAACAACAGAAATAAGGCCAAGGGTCAAGTGCGTGCTAAGTGGCAAGAGACTAGAAAGAACAGCACGTTGTCCTGTGTGCTGCAGACGACTGTTAATCTACTGATCTCTTTTGCAGAAAGGGTACTTCAAGTGATTCCCAGAACCAGAGTTTACGGTGGAAGATGGTGTTTAATGGCTCCTGCAGTAGCATTTGCGCGTGGAAGTCCACAAATCTGAGTGGACCATTTCAGTTCCGAGCAGTGGCTGCAAATAATATTGGGTTTGGAGAATACAGTGGAATCAGTGAGGATATTATGTTAGTGGAAGGTATATTAACATATCTGTCTATGTACTAGTTTATTACATAAACATTTAGTGGCAAAGATTGATATAGTCTTAATATTAGCCACAGATATAGTGGCTGAATAGCTATTCATACAGACTATTGAAGGGTTCAGTTTATCTGGCGTATTCCTAAAGCATCGTTCTTATCTTGTTACTTTGCTTCTCTGTAAATAAGCGGCCACTCTGAATGTCTATGATCCCAATTCCATTCTTTTTCATAGACTTCCAAGACTGTCTGTAATCTGGCCTTTAATCTAGTCAGTCATTGTATTTACTTCCTAGTGCTCTCTTACATAAGAGTCTTAGAACTACTCTGTCTTCCTTCTTATCTAGCTGGTCCACTGTGTATCCTACTTTAGGTTATGCATTGTCTTTCTAAGCACCCAGTGTTCCAATTTGCTTCCTATTGCCATGACAAAACACTGATCAGATTCATCTTGAGGATGAAAGGGTTTATTTGACTTACAGATCATAGTCCACTCACTGTCAAGGGAAGCCATGTAAAGCAGGAACTCAAGATGGGAACCCAGAGGTAAAACCTGAAGCAGAAATCACAGCTAGCTGCCTGGCTTTTTGGCTTACATCCCCATGGCTATCTTTCTCATGCATCCTGGGCCAAGTTGCCTGGGGTTGGTACCACAGTGGGCTGGGCCATCCTATATTAACTGGAAATCAAAAGATGTCCCCACAGATATATCCATAGGCATTTGATAGAGGCAATTATTCAACTGTGGGTTCCTCTTCCCAGGTATGCCAAGTGGAAATCAAAACTAACCAGGATTTATACACCGGAAACTTCAGTGACACATTTGATTTGCCCCTTTATAAAGTCAACAACTTCAATTGATTTTGAAGAGAAACATATCAATTTCTCATATTAAAAAATTACATTTATTTCTTTGTATATATGTGTGCATAGGCATTTTCCTGCCATAGTAATGTGTGTACAGGTAGGGAATAACTTTTAAAAGTTGGTTCTCTCTTGCTACATGGGCCATAGGGATCAAACTCAAATTGCCAGGCTTGGTGGCAAACACCTTTACCCAAGGAGCCATATTGCTGGCACATCATCTTAATTTCTTACTGATTAGTTTCCACATGTTATTCCAAATTGGCTTTCTTGATTTAAGGTGTCTTTTCTTGTCTGAGCTCTCAGCTGTACCACATCCTTGACAATTTAGCTGAAGACAACCTTGAGGCTCTTCCCATCATTGAACAATGTGAAATGGCTCCATTTACTGATTTCATTGTGGTGTGTGAAGCCTCCTGGGACCTGCCCCTCATTTTCCTAGCATTTGTCCCTGTGATACAGCCTTTGTAATTAGATCTTTGACCTGTAGTTCCTTCAGCCTAAAAGACCAGTCTGCACTATCTCCCATGCATCCCTTACCTGGGATTTCCTTTTTGCCGTTGGTATTGTTTAAATGATTTTTTTCTGAGCACATTGCATCTTAGTCTTTATCCCTATACAATATCACTAGGACCTTTATGTCTTTGCTTTCTTACTGCATTTGTTTTAAGTGTTACTTTTCATACATGAACTGTAGTAATTAGAGTAGGTATGATTCTTAATTTCTATTATATATATAGGAAGTAGCACCTTGATTTATATCCTTCAACAAAACAGATTTTAATTATGTGGTCTGTTCTCATCTGACTGCTGGGAGTTTTCTTTTTCTCTTCGTGTGTGTGTGTGTGTGTGTGTGTGTGTGTATGTGTGTGTGTGCACTTGAGAATCAAACGCTGGACTTTGCAAATGTAAAGTGAGTACTCCGTGACTAAATTACATCTTCATGAATGACAGGAAATTTAATCTTACTCATCTCTTTCATTTCTAGATTCTTACTAGCGTATGTTAACTATAAATACTAATGGGCTTCACTGTGATATTTTCACACAAATAAATAATGTATCTTGATCATAGTCACCTCATCACCCTCGCTCATCCCCTTCCTACCACCAGCCTTTCATTTTCAGTCCTAACTTAAATGAACCCATTGTCATGTATAATTGCTGTACAGTAGGCAAGATGAATTATTTGCATTTTATACCTACATTTCACATAAAGCATCAGTCATTCTTGGTCATTAAAATGGCACTTGCTGCCAAGTCTGTAACCTGAGTTTGCTCCCATGGTAGTAGAAGAAAACCATTTCTCAAAGCTATTCCTGACCTCCAAATTTGTGCCCAGGCAGGCAAACACATGCACATATACATATATGCAACACACACAAGTAAATGCATAAGAAAAACTGCAATCAAAAGTATCCAGGAGAGCTGGCTCAGCAGTTTAGCGCATTCACTCGCGCAGAGGGCCTGGATTTGATTCCCAGCACCCACATGGTGGCTCACAGCTCTTTTTAACTCCAGATCCCCCAGGGATTTGTTGTTCTTTTCTGACCTCCACAGAAACTTCACGCACGTGGTGCACGGATGTGCATGAGGACAAACCACTCATACACATAAAATTAAAAGACAAACTGACATCGTTCTTATTTATATTATAGTCAGTCAGTTAGTGCTTGCCAAGATAGTTCCTGACAAGGGTCAAGTTGTAAATGGTTTAGGGTTTGCAACTTCTGTCTGCTCTCTGTAGCTACCTCCTCTTCTTCGTCCTCCTCTTCCTCTTCTTTTTTTTACTCCCTCTCTTTTCGTTATTCTAAAATATCTTAAAAATGTAAAAATTATTCTTAGCTCACGGGAAGTTTTAAAAAGCTGCATTCAGGTTTGCCCCACAGACTGGGGTTTGCCAAGCTATGGTCTGCACATTTGTTTCCTCTGTGGACAGCGTATCAAAGACATTCTGCCGTACTTTCATGTTGGTATTCTTTAGATTAATGTCTGTGGAGTTAAATGGGTGTGGACATATAATGGAAAATTATAAATCTGTTATTTTTTTAATATATGAAGATAAAGACTCCTTTGTCCCGAATTCCTCATAAAGAAGTACACATCTTAAAATAGATTGGGTAGGGTGCTTCAGTGAGTAGATGGCAAAATAACAAAAGGAAGAGTAACTTTCTTCTGGGTACATGCTCTCTACCTAGTTGACTTCTAACTGCCAACTGCTAAACCTAAAAACCTCAGAGGAGCTGGCTCCTGCTAACCAGTGCGTTCATGCTTTGGAAGAGATGGAATCCTTTAGCTTTTGTGTGTGTGAATTAATTTCTTTTCCCATTTATACCCTTAGATGGTTTTTGGATAACAGAAACAAGTTTTATACTTACTGCCCTAGTTGGTATACTTCTGGTCACTACAGTCCCATTGATCTTTGGTGAGTATTCTAGACTTTACAAGCAGGTATTAAATTATTTATTAGATCTTGCTGACTGATTTATTTTTCAGTTTATCTAATTTCCTACATGAAACACAAGCTGATTAAATAAGTTAATCATTTCCCTTGACTGTCTTTTCAGTTACTCACTCCTATGATTTTTTTTTGACCAAGGGATGCATTTGTATTCTTTCATGTAAAGGTTTATTTTGGCTCATAGTTTTGAAGGTGTTGGTTCATGAGCAAGTGGTGTGTTGCTCTGGGTGTGTGGCAGCCCTTCATGGAAGGGGTATGATGTGGTAATGTCCTCATCTCATAGTTAGGAAATGAAGAGAAAGAGAAAGGAGCTGGGGTCCCACATCACCTTCAAAAACATGTCCCCAGTGACAAGACTTCCCTTTAGTCCCTAACCTCTGTATTCCGAGGACTTCAAGCTGAAGAGGAAGGCTGTAACAATGCACCTTTGAAGAATATTCTGGGTACAGACCACAGCATGGGTTAGCTATCTCACGACAAATACTTCAGTGTGTACATTTGATAGAATCCTTGAGATGCAACTGTTTGTGAAGACACTCTATTTTAGCTTTCTGTAAATAGCACATGGTTCTGATTAGCTATTGCAAGTATTCTGTGGCTTGTAGGCTAGAATATAAATAAAAGAGAAGCAGCCAAAAATACAAAACAGCGCAGGATTAATGGGAGGCCAGTGACAGTCACTAGTTGGAATAACTTTGGTCCCCCAGCAGACGGCTCAGTTTGGAATGAACGGGGTCTCGTAAGGAGACCCAGTTTTGGTCTGTGAGACTCACTCTTGCTTTCTGACAACTGATAGGCTTACTTAAAATCCCTGCTCATTTACTAAGGACCCCAAAGCAGCAGAATTACGACAGGTAGCTGTTTCCCATTATTTATTTTATGTTAATATGATATTCCTTAAAGATCTACCACTTTTTAATGTTCATTTTAACTATGGTTAAAAACACAGAAAACCCAAAATAGATGGTAAGAAGTTGGGCCCAGAGGGTTATCACCATGATCATACACTCTAGCATGTTCCTGTTGCGGAATACATGCTAACATCACATTTGTTCAGTTCCCCATGTATCTCGGTTTGGGTTAGAAGATGTCTGAGTTTTCCATCTATTGCTAATACCAAGAGCATCCCCCCATTACCCAGAATGGTAAGAAGAGCAATGATACCAAAAAAGAAATCCCAGCACATATTCAGGAAGCTGCGACTTACTGGGTTTATAAAGTAAGGGAAAGTGACAAGGTTGCATTCTCTCTGGGGAAATAAAGCTATGATTTAATTCAGTTTTCCCAATGACTATTCTTTTTCCAGAGTGACTGAAGGTAAAAGGTCTCAGACAACACTTTGAACTTTAACTGAGGTTATCCATCCAGATAACACGTGCGACGCCTCTAGCTAAGTGGGAAAGCAGAGCCTGCCAGGGTTTTAACCTGTGGTTCCAGGGAGTCTGCCTATGGCACAGCTGATGTTTGTGCTACTAAGCCAGTCCCTCCAGAATTACTCGTCTGACTGTGGTATATTCGGTAGTTGGCATGTTGGCTTGACTTCCTGTCTGCTTCCTGCTGGCGGGCGTGTAACACGAGGAACCCTTCATCTCTCCTTTGCCTGCCTACTTTCCCCATCACCACTACTTGAACCCATGACACTAGTGAATGAACATGAGAACATTTCAATGTTTTGTGTGCTTGTGAGACATCCTGTGGATTTCCGGCTTTCTCAGGACTTAAAGGTCTTTATTGTGCTTGGAATTTGTGATCTGGGAGAGTAGCTAAGGTAATTTAGTTTTTGCTTCTCTTCGTAGTGCATGTGGTTGTACCAGTAGGAATGGGCGAGTGCATGAGAAAGACTAAGTTATTAAAATAATGAAAAGTAGCAATTCTTTAGGAATTTCATTGTTCTGAGGGCTCTGTAAAATTGAAACAAAGGCTTAAAAATAAGTTCTGGCAGCCTGTGGGTTGGCGAGAGGTCATATCTGATCCGCAGCATGAACCTTGTGCCAGGGAAAGGGGAAGTTGTAAACTGTAATCAGTGACCTCAGGAGACTGTCCTTTAATAATGGTGGGAAGACATATCTGCATGAGAAGTTGCAGCAGGATGTTGTACGTGACACGAAATGTCGGTGACCCTGGCATGGAAAGAGCACTGGCAGTCACAGTTGGCCTTCCAGGGTCACTGATGAGAGATGAGCAGAGTCTGTAGATGAATGAGGTGGTGTCCATCACTGAGGATGCAAGGGTGAGAGCAAGTGAGGCTTAGAGAGAAGTGCTCCAGTAAAGGGGCTGGAGATGCTCCTGTGTGGTCCCTCAGATGGAATGTCACAGAGTGAAACTCTAATGTCTTAGATACGCGAGGAACTTTGTTGGTTGCTTTTGTTTTGTTTTGAGACAGAGCTGACTAATCGTGGAACAGGCTGATCTAGAGTTACTGCTCCTGCTGCCTCAGCCTCCAACTTCGCAGAATATTGTTGTGCACCACCGTGCAAATGTTCAAATTTTATTAATCATTTCCACAGCATTTCTGCTGATTTTGACCCCTGTACAAACATACACCACAAACAGGTGATCTTACTGACATAATTATATCTTAATCTTTATCAAAGAATGTCTTCTGAACATTATAAAATGTGAAAAGGGGGAAGTACAAATCACTCGTGATTCTACAAGTAAATAGGACCAAGGCTGTTGTTTGTTAGAGCAAATTTTCTACAGACGTATATGAACAACAGATATGCATTACTTTGAACGTATTTCTGTTTCTGTAGTGCAGTAAGAAGGTATCTGAGAACACTTAGAATAGAGGTGAACTTTTGTTTTAAGGAGTCCACCAGGTAGCACGTGGAATTCCTTCAACTCTGGGGCAGCTAAACTTTTCAGAAGATGTCTAAGAGTTTAACCAGTGATTCCAGAACCTAAGTATTGCACAGCTGTGTCCACCCCACCCCGTGTGTGTGTGTGTGTGTGTGTACTTACACAAGCGTGTGTATATGTGGAGGGCAGGGGTCAGTGTCAGAAGCCTTTTTCTATCCTGATACATTTTAATTTTTTGAGACAGTCTGTCACTGAACCTGGTGCTCACTGATCAGCTAGGCTGTCTGGCTATCAGGTCTCCAAGAGCTGCCTGTCATGGACCTCTGCCTGCAATATTGGGGTTACACGTATGTGCTGTACCCAACTTTTACATGGGTTCTGGGGATCTGAACCCGGGTCCTCATGCTTGTACAGCAGGAGTCATCACCCCAGCTTGGACACACACACACACACATGCACGCACGCACGCACGCACATACATTTGTACTGTGTGCATCACACTGGAAACATTTTACACCTGACCTCAGCCGTAAGGCTGGACAGAGATCAACTGAAAACATTTTAAATACGCCGTTGTATTGGAAGCATTCCTTCAAGTCTGCTGGTGTAGATGAATGGTGGGAATGTCTGGATGCAGAAGTAAGTTTGCTTCATTAATAATTATTCTGCAAGCTTTGAAACTTTCTTTGGTCCTAGCTTACAGTTAATTTTGAGAAATGCATTTTAATAAGATACTTCTAAATTTATTTGAGCTAGTAAGAAATATATTAAGCTTTACAATTAAAAGTGTATAGATTGTATAGGTTTTATATGGAATTTTACCAAAATTTAATTTAAAAAATTTGTTATAGCAGAATTTTAAAATCAAATGTTATTCTCTCTCAACAGTGTTAACACACACATGTGTGTCTAAAACATATCAACATTATTAAGGGGTGAAAATAATAATTTACTTGGTAAATTGTCTGTTTTCTTTACAGTCTGGTATAGAAGCTTGAAAAATCACAAAGCTTCCAAGGAAGGGCTGTCAGTTCTCAACGAAGACGACAAAGAGTTGGCGGAGCTGCGAGGTCTGGCAGCTGGAGTGGGACTGGCCAATGCCTGCTATGCAGCACAGTATGTGACTCACGCCATCTTCTTGGATCACATAGGCTGAGTGTGGACCTTGTAACAAGGGTGTCCACACATCTCACATTTCCCAGGCTTCTTTGGGCATCACTATCAGTAACATTTGCTTCTAATCTCATACGTGGCTTGGGACAAATGATGACGTATGTTGTAGACAGATGGCTCTCTCTCGCCTGCCAGTTCCTGAATAACCACTTTTACATCTTAAATTAACCCATTTCTTTTAATCTATATCTTACCATGATGCTTGTGGCTTGTTACCTCACATTTTGCTTCTCCAGAGGCTGCTGGCGTCTGCCTGACTCAGCCTTCTTTCTTCCTGCATCTGTTTGGATTTCCCACCTAGCTGTATTCTGCCCTGCTATAGGCCAAAGCAGCTCAGCTCATTTATTAACCAATGGTAAGAAAACGTATTCACAGCACCCAGAGGGGCATCCCACATCATCTGTGGTTACCCTTAAGAGAAATACAAACACATTGCCTTCCATTGCTTAATCATGTGATTAAAAAACCAACTTAAGAGGGAGAAATGTATCACTTTGAAAAGAGTAAATGGCTGAGAAGGGAGAATGTCCTAAAAGTCTTGCAGGTATCTTCCTGTTCTATTATGGAAGCTGTATGGTGATTGCCCATAGTGTCTCTGTAAGAGGATGAGTTCTATTAAGGAAATTAAGTATTTCTTTGCACAAGACACTATGCCATGCTCTCTGTAAAAAGAATCCTATGGTCATAGGCTTTGCTTGCTGAAATCTACAAAACAGGATTTAAAATAGATGCATAAATACAGAAATGAACCAAACCAGCTCTTCAGAGGAGAGTCTTTTGAAAACACTGTGCATCTGATAATTAAGATTCTGAAGATGGAGATAATTAAGATAATTAAGACGCCGAAGCTGGAGAAATGGCTTAGATTCAATTCCCAGCACCCACATGGCAGCTTACAACTGTCTGTAACTCCAGTTTCAGGTGATCTAACACCCTCACTCACACACAGAGAGACAAACACGCAGGCAAAACACCAATCAATGCACATAAAATAAAAATAAATAAATCATCTTTTAAAAAAATATTCTTGCAAACAAAACAAAATAAAACTCAAAGTTTACTTAATGTAGATTAAGTAGCAATGCCATAATACCCCAAGGTGAGGACTGGCCTTTGGAGGGCTACGTGGGGGCAGAGGAGCTGGCCTTTTGGGCAGAGTCAGTCCTCATGGATGAGGGAGGTGAGATAGGCGAACGGACAGCTCCAGGGACCAGCTGCTTCTGGTGCTACTTTCTTCATCTGCAGTAGTTTTTACATGGATCTGCAACCCAGAGAATTTCATAACTACTCATTTTGATGGAAGTAGCTGCAGCAGAAGCCTCAGGGAAGCTTTCACTTTCATTTTCACATAGAAACTATGGTGTTCAGAAATCAAGTGACAGACTTTATGTAAAAACTGATAGAATAGGAAAGTTACAGGAGCAAAAATTTCCTCATTACTGTATTAGAATGTACAGTGCTGCCAAGCACTGAGATTGCTTGATTTCTTTCAAATACAAATGTTTACACTTTAGGGAGTATATGAGGTCCTTAGGGAGAACAGACATACTGTTTTTTTACAGTACTCTTCCAACCCAAGAAGAGATTGAAAATCTTCCTGCCTTCCCTCGGGAGAAGCTGAGCTTGCGCCTTTTGTTGGGGAGCGGAGCTTTTGGAGAGGTGTATGAAGGCATAGCTGTGGACATCCTAGGAGGGGGAAGTGGTGAAATCAAAGTTGCTGTGAAGGTAATGTGCATCTCGGTGCTCTGTCAGGCATATGGCTGTACAGAAATCCAGCGCTAGTGGTGGAAGAGAGGCCTTCCAGTTCAGTTAACACGATGCGCTGCGTGTCTCAAAGCAGAATCTCAGTCTGTTTACTAATAAAAAAATGGCAAGAGTGTAAGGCGGTAAATATGCTAGTATCTTGGATATGACCATTATTCTATGGATATATAACCCAAAACATCATGTTGCATAGCAAAATTATGTACAAGTAGTATGTCAACTACACGTAAGATAAATTTGGGGCTGGTGAGTTGGCTCAGTGCTTATGAATGCTTGTTGCTCTTGCAGAGGACCTGGGTTTGGCTCCCAGTACCCACATGCTGGTTTATGGGCATAACTATCCACAGCTCCAGCACCAAGGGATCCCAACAACCTCTTCTGACCTCCAATGGCACCAGGCACACATGTCATACACACGCATGTGCAGGCAAAACACTCACAAAAATAAAATAAATGAACATTTTAAAAGTAAGTTAAATTTTAAAAATGGCAGAATGTGGAAGTCTGTTATTAGCTACAAAAGTCACCCATTATTTTCCCCAGTTCTAACAGAATTTTAAAGGAGAATATATCCAGAGCTTATGTTACTATTAAAGCTATTAATTAGGTAAGACCTAACAGAGTTTTATTTCCCATTGAAAGTACTCTAAGAGGAGGTTTGAGATAATAGCTCGATTTGGAGAGTCCTTGTCTAGTACTTCAAAAGCCCTGGGCTTGATCCCAGCACTTCAGCAAACAAGGTGTATTGTTTGTGCATGCCTGTATTCCCAACACTGCAGGAAGAAGTAGGAGAGTCATGTTCACAGTCATGCTTGGCTTCACACAGAGTTAGAGGCCAGCCTGAGCTACAAGAGATACTGTCTCAAAACAACAATAACAATATACTTTACACAAACTAGAATTGTACTTTAAATTCCTCAGGAACCAGATTAGGACTTAGCATGCATTCCAAACTTACTGCCCGTGTGCTCTCTGCTTTAACTCTTGAATTCTGCCCCTGCAGCTCACACAGCTTTTAAACAAACAAGGATTTCCACTAAATTTTACTTATAAACACTGAAGTCTAAATTTTCTATGTCATGAAATACTACTCTCTTCCTGATATTCCCACCATTTAGGAGGACAGAGGCTGATTTCAGAACCTATGCTGTATAGACTCAGGTGACAGAACTTAGAGACTCATATAGACCCAGGTGACAGAACATAGAGACTCATATAGACCCAGATGACAGAACATAGAGACTCATATAGACCCAGGTGACAGAACATAGAGACTCATATAGGCACAGGTGACAGAACATAGAGACTCATATAGGCACAGGTGACAGAACATAGAGACTCATATAGACCCAGGTGACAGAACATAGAGACTCATACAGGCCCAGGTGACAGAACATAGGGACTCATATAGACCCAGGTGACAGAACATAGGGACTCATATAGACCCAGGTGATAGGATATAGAGCCTTTATAGACATAGAAGACAGACTGCATCTGCCTACAAGCTATGGTTGACATTGTGTATTTGATGCATTTTAAAGAAGTATGACATATGATCTTATGTTCTGAGAACATTTCTTTTTAGAAGACTGAGCAATCTTATATAATTAAATAATATCTTGGTCACTACTTAATGAAGACTTTTGCTCTAAGGATGGCCAATCTATGTTGCTAAAATTCTTTTCATTTCCCAAAGATAGACTTGAAAGGTCCTGTAACTTTCTCTAGTCTGGACCCATTAAGCATGTATTTATTTATTTTCTCACATGCTGAGATGACTGCTGGCCTGGGTGTACTTGTGCCAGGTGAGAGTTGCCAGTTTTGAAATCCTTTCTACTTTATTCTTGCTTGCTACCTCATAATACCAATGTGAATGCCAAGAATTAGGAAGGTATCACTCAGACCAGGGAGATGAAGTAGAATGGTCTACATACATGGCTTAGGAAGGGGGAAATTTCCTAAAAATATCTCCATCTCACCAGTTTTTCTCTTACATTTTGTTAGCTGGAGCTAAAACATGTGACTTATGGCAGAGAGACTGGAGGGTTTTAGACTAGCTTTTCACGATTAATTTACATCTTTTTTTGACTAGTAAAGAGCAACATTCCTCCAAAAAACGAACCAGGGGGTGATTGCAAGTAAAGTCGGAAAGTTGAGAAGAAAATCTGAAAAGATGCTGACCCATTGAATGCCCAAATTAGTGTGTCTTTAAATTTTTCTATATATGGAAAGAGGGATAAACCTTTAAGAGCACTGGCTGCTCTTCTTGGATATCCAGTTTAGATTCCCAGAACTCATATGCCTCTCACATCCATCTAGAACTCTTGGCCCAGGAGATCTGATACTCTCTCCTGGCTGCCACAGGCGTTGTGCACACGTGATGTACCAACATATGGACAAAGAGCCAGACACACAATAAATAAACAGTAAATTAATTGAAAACACAAAATAAAAAAACATTTTATATTTCATTGGGACTTTACATATTTGTTCCTCAATCCCTTATCTAGCGGACTGAGAAATTCTTGATTGAACAGAAGCAGTTATGGAAGTTTTAGAGACCACACACAGCAACAACAGGGGATTTACAGATTATATGCAATGCTATATCTGTGATTTAGTTCCAGATATCAGAGTGGCTAATGCAACAAAACAGACAAAACAACAAAGAAGATAAAACAATCAAGAAAACATTGTCTCCACTACTCACTGGGCCCCCAGTGTCTGATTTCTGGCTTGCCTCCATTTCTCACAGACCTTGAAGAAGGGTTCAACAGACCAGGAGAAGATCGAGTTCTTGAAGGAGGCGCACCTAATGAGGTATTAGCGTAGTTCATGCAGTAAATTTCTCTTACTAGTGTGGATACAAAGCTTTCGTTTCTCTGTGTTGGATTTTTAACACCCAATTACCAGATCATTCTGAAAATAAACGTGAACAAAGACTTTAAAAGGAAATAAATCTTTAGTCATTAAGTATTTTCTAGAAGCCAGTCTTCAGAGCCTGGGTAGGTAGTTCCCAGGCAAAAGATCCTCCCATCTCTTATCTTTAATTAGGACTGTGTTCTGCATGCAAATTCTGAGGTTCTTTTGCTTTTAAAATGCACCTATTCCTACTGAGGGATAATGGGTCAAGTAGACCCAGGAGGAATGTTCCTTTATGAGTTCTGGTGTTAGCAAAAATATCTCTTGCCCAGAAAACTTGTCGGGAAGGTTTCAGCCTGAAGCAGTCATGAGACGTGTTCAAGGATATCTTAAGGAGAAGCAGGAGGCAGACTCCTGGGAAGTGAAGCTGGGTCTTCTAACTAGGCTGGGACTTTCTCACTCTAGGGTCTTCACAAACCATTGAGGCCCAAGCCTGAAGACCTGGGTTGTGTCCCTAAGAGGGAGAGGATCCTTGTCATAACTGCAATGACACAGACATGCATCCAACCATCTATTGAAGAAGGCTGTTAGTCAAAATTGCTTTCTTTCCTAATTATAAAACCCCCATAATGAGAAAGAAACATTTCTTCTAAAACTCCTTCTTTCTAGTCTTGCAGATGCTCTGGCCACTAGAGGTTGCCACGTTCCCTCTTTAAGGCAAGCATAGAGAAGGGGACTCAGGAAAGGGATGCTCTCCCTTCTTAGAGGGAGTCAGTGAGGGCTTCGAAAGGAAGCTCTGGGTAAACTGCTTGCTCCACGAAGAGCCCCCTGCTGGGGCTGTTGTACCGATCACGTCATCCGGTTTGTGTCTTTTCACCTCTCAGCAAATTTAATCACCCCAACATTCTGAAGCAGCTGGGAGTCTGTTTGCTGGGTGAGCCCCAGTACATCATTCTGGAATTGATGGAAGGAGGAGACCTTCTAAGCTATCTGCGGAAAGCCCGGGGGACAACGGTAGGTGGTGGCCTATGCCACAGTGACTTCCTTCCTTCCTTCCTTCCTTCCTTCCTTCCTTCCTTCCTTCCTTCCT